>ML783261.1:401977-416764 GCA_009831015.1 Picea engelmannii | reverse complement strand
TACAAACATATGCAGGCCAGTGAAGAACCTCGGTATAAAACTGGTGCCACTACACCAAAATGGGCTCACCAGCCTATATAAAAAATACAAAAATACATAGAGTGACACTCAATGTGCCTCTAGAGAACCACCTCTTACCCCTCCCTCGGGCGGTGGTCCCCCACCCACTACTAGTCCCTCTAGACCAGGAGGTAACCATCCGATCATTGCAACACCTGCTACTGCTACTCCCCGCACCACGGCCCATCGCACCATGGCCCACCATATCGATGGAACTCCCACACACTGCTCCAGGTTGTCATCATCCTGGATACATGACCACATGCCCTCAGGCACGCCCTGTAGCACCACCTCCAGGCGGTGGCGAATATCCTCAAAATCTCCCCCGGCCTCTACCGGAGGAGCATGCGATGGCCCGGCACCTGGGTCATCCAAACGACATCTCCTCACTACTCTCTCATCATCATCTAGTCTTGCCTCAATGTCCTTGCATCGACATCTCTCTCCTACCCATGACCCTCCCCTCAGTTGTCTCCCCGGCTCCTAGCGAGCTGGTGCTCTCAACAGCTCAACCTGTATAGGGAGAAGGAGAGTAACATTCATCCCTAACTTCCATTGAGATGGAAGTAAGAGTTTGAATCTCAAAGCATCGTGGCCTAATCTCATGGGTGGCTAGTCATAAATCCATTGGGAGTGACTAAGCCTATGGTTGGGTGGAAACGAGCACCTCTCTTGGTAGTTACATCACGCCTTATGGTCTGATAAGTGTTTCTTTCATGCTTTTTGCTTTAGCTGGAAATAATGAGTGCATGCTTATATTTATAAGCCTGTAAATGATCTCTCTATTGAATGGTTTAGTTAAGAGTATGCATTTGTCCCTTGAGGAATTTTATATCTGTTGCTTCCAAGCGTTACACTTAAGAAAGAAAATGAGTGCAAAACTCTTAATTCCATCAGAGCCAAAAAATCTCAGGAAGGATGGTGAGGTTCAAATATCAAAAGGGAATATCCTTTCATTTAGGAGAGGAACGAATGAGGTCAGGTCAGGAGGAACCAGGTTCAGTAGAGACCATTATATTTGAGGAAGGGGTGCAGATGTTAACGTCTCTATTCCTTCAGTCTTCGCAAGATCGCACATCGAGAGACTCGCACGTTGGCACGACGAGACTCCCAAACCAAAAGTCACAATGTGATCTAGACCATAGATCTAAGGATCTATCGGGACCATCCTTGACCATTAGATCTAAATGGGAGGACCAACTGTTATAACCCTAAATTGCACCACACATGCTTACCTGGCATCGGGCCAACTCATATCCCTTCCTTGCCAAAGCCATGCTAAATAAACTCTTAAAAATCCTCTTAAATCAAGTGGCATGCGCCCTAACCCTCCAGTGCACACGTTGGAACGCTGGCTGGCCTACTACAGCCCGCGTTTACCTAACAAACAAAAAAAATAGGAAATTTTCTGACGGGATAAAAAGTTATGGGTCAGTTAACTGAAACTCCCAGCCATGCATGGTCGAGAGTTCGTCCAAAACCCTAGCTCCTTCTAGCCTATAAAAGAAGGGGTAGGGGTACTATTTGGAGGAGGAAAATTATAGCAAAGAAACTCTGCCCAATTGATGAATCTGTTTGTCCCAACCCTTTAGCCTTTCCTCAAGCCTAAGGAGAATTCAAGCAAAGAAGTTGGAGGACAAATAAGAGGAGGATCCCAGGATCAAGATCAAGGAGCGGTGACCGATCTCTATTATTATTGTAAGTTGATTCATCTTGAGATTAATAAAAGAATACTTTTCCCGTCCCAATGCATGAGTTTTGTATGATTTATTCAATTTATGCTTAAACTCTAACCCTCAAGTAGAAAAATAGCATGCATGCGTAGTGTTTTGTCTTGATTGCAGGATTGTCTTTGGAAGGAGTAGTGCAAGAAAGCGGACAAAGCGCAACAGAGGATCTACACCAAACATCAGTAAAAAGGTTAGTAGGTTCTTTCCATGTTTGCATGTGAAAAAGGGGTTTGAGTTTTGGGGTGATAGGTTAAAAGTGATTTCTTTAGGGTCATGATTTGCATGCAAGTTTAGCCCTAGCTTGCTAGTCCGTAGGGTATTATTTCCCAACAACAGAATTGGCGACTCCACTGGGTATAGATACTCTTAGGGTTTCTAGATTCAAGAGAGGTTTTTGGTTAGTTTAAAGAAGTAGATTTTCTGTTTCTTTGTTTCTTTGTTTTCTTTTAGGTCAGAGCTAGCAGGGGACCTAGTTCTTAATACCAGTTTTTCCTTGACTATTTCTTGACATTTATTAACGGGACACACAGAGGTACACGCGTCCTGCAGAAGGCTTGCACGCATGTAACCCGTGCCCTAACCTTCTACAGCCTGCATTTGAATGCTTGTTGTAGAGGTTTTAGTAGCATGTAGGACTCAGGGAGCTTAAGAGGTAGTCTCCTCTTCCCTGTCATAATTTTCATTCTCAGGGGGCTTTCTGGATCCTGTCTGGGTCTTGTTGGTTCACTGTCTTGTCTCAGTTTTCTTTATTGCGTTTGTTTTCTTTTTGCAATTATTTTTTCTTTTCTATTGAAGAGGAATCATCCAAGCCTTTAAGAGACCCTGGTTGTCAATACCAGAGGCCTTTTCAGGTCTCGGATGCCTGTGTTGTGTTTTGTCTTAGCATTTATACAGACCCGCGGCCTGTGCAAGTTCTACACACGGGTACCTGTGCTCTGTTATAGCTCAGAACGCGTTTGCACACGTGTTGTTTTAGTGACAGTCGCAGGCTTGATTGGTTGCTTTTCAGCCTGGGTGGGGCAGTCATCCCCTCTTGTGGTGAGAAGTGTGCCTCTCATGGGTTTGAGGCTAGGGCTGCACAGTCAGTAGGTTAGGGCCTCTCATCCTTAGCCTGGTTTTTTCTTAGTTGATTGTTGATAGAAAAGATAAAAAGAAAAAGATTTTATTTTATGGTTTTTAGACAAGCATAAGAGTCGGTGCTTTCTTTATTTCCATTGTGTGTCTTTTCTCTGGTTCTTTGCGATCTGCACTTTAAGCCATAATTTTATTTTGTTTTCTTGGTTTTGTGCTTGTCGGCATTTTCCCTTTGTTGCTTCATTTAGCACTGAAATAAATAAAAAAATCTCTATTTTCATTTGCTTCTTTGTTTGAAGATTGTGTTGCTTCATCAATAGCTAGGAAGAAGTCTTTTTTCATAAGTTTTTGCAGTGCATTTAGAGCATAAGTAGCTTGCAGATTGAGCGAAATTCCTTTATGTTTTCTGCATGAAATCTTAGAAAAGTAGAAAAGAAAAAGAAGTCTTTCTTGTTGAAAAGTTGTTGGTTTTTGCATTGTTAGTAAAAGTTTTTGTTTCCAAGCATTTCTTGTTCATTTTTTTCTTTGAGTCTTTACACACCATCAGTTGCACCTTCATACCTTCTGACGTAAAAAATCCCATTAAAAGAAGCACTAATTTAAAATCTATTAGAGTCTTTTGTTTGTAGGGTACATACACTAGCTCAGGACTAGGGCCTTGGAATAGGTTGGAAAGTAAATTCTCCAAGGCCACTCAAACCAAACATTGGAGTTTGTCATAGGGAGTGTAGAAGTCCAGTTACGTGAAAGTTATCCGGGACCCCCCTCTAACACAGGGGCTAAACACAAGGTCGCGTAAGGAAAGGTAGTGGAGATAACCCCTCCAAAGCTGGACCGAGCGTAGTGGAGAACACTTATCGAGGACTTGTTAAGGGATTTTTTCATTTGCATTTTCCATGGAGCTTCGTGGGTCTCGAATCCATTAGAGGTCCTCATTTGTATTCCAGACCATTTTCTCTTGATACCCTTGACAGGTTTCGGGCTTGATACCCTGCTCATTGTGGTCTACCCGACTATCAACTGTACCCGCCTGGTGACTGTTCGCGTGCTGGCAAACTAGTTGCCAATCTTTTTAGGGACATACATAGGTGACTGCGGGGGTATACCACGGTACCTAGGACAGACATCTAGCCACGCTTTGCAGAGTATACCCAGAGGGTGCTTCCATTTTCGAGTTTCACTTGCACCAGTAAGTTGCTCTAGTGTTGGTTATTGTAACTGTTCTTCCAACTAGTTTAGTGTTTGCTTAATTTATCTCTTAGGGGCTTCTTTTTTAGTATGTGTTACTTTTTGATCGTGTAGAATACCTTAGCGTGTCCTGGATATTCTCACACTGTGGAGGATTCAGGGCTCCTCCGATCATGAAGGCTTCTGGGCATGCCGCTGGTTATCCTGGAGCCACCCCTGCCACCTTTGAGGTGGAGGCTAGACCAACAAGGGTCTTTCGAAGAAATCGGGTTTCAAACCATTGATCCCGAACAACTTCTGGAGGAATCAATCACCAATATTGGTTCGGTTGAAACCCCAACCACTGATACTTGGCCACAAGTTATTGTGCCAATTCAATTTTACAAAAGCCTATCAGTGCCTCACACAGCTATGGCAACAAACGTTGTTACTTCCTCTAGGAATTCTTCTATTCCCATCACCGTTGTCACCACAGGAGAAGCATCTCCTAACTTGTCATCGTCGGTCCAAGCCACTACGGTCTCGACCGCAACTACGTCGCACAGTGGACCGTACCCATCTATTGTGGCAGCCACACCTCCTTTCACACCTAGTGCGACAGGCCCTCCATTCTCATATGGTATGCCTAGTTCGGGTACCAGTCCTGCACTCACTTACTCCACTTTACAGACTTTGGTTCTGGGGGCAGGGAGCTCTAACGCTCCTCTGCAAGGTCAACTTGGGGGCATTCCTATCCCTTTTAATTCTTTTCCTTACGTTGGAGGTCATATCTCTCCTTCGTCCCCTTCGCTTGGTGGTCTGCATCAGCAGTCCGTCGGGAAGCCTGCACACACGAGTTCATTTGGAGTCAGGAGTCAAGGAACACCTGCGCAAACTCTGCCGGTAGGTTCGTCGCCATTTATTTGGAATGAGATGTTTGGTAATAACACTTTCACATCCACTACTTTCCCATCTGGGGGCACACCCATTTTTGGACATTCTACTCCGGCACAGGGTACTATTCCTGCACTGGGGGCACATATACTAGGACCTTGGAACTCAGGACAAGGATCTGTTCCTTCCTCTAGAATGTCATTTTGGGGTAACTCTTTCCACAGTCAATGGAACCCCGGATAGACTTCTATGCCCCTCCCATCAGGACCGGCATGGGGTAATCCTTCCCAAAGTCCGTCAAACATGATGAATGCCCAACATCCTATGTCCTTCATGGGGAATCAGCCAATGATGTCTCCTTGGATGCAAAATCCTTACACTGGTCAGGGCCATGGTTTCTACCAGAATCCAGGCCAGCAACCAAACTTTTCCTGGCAACCTGGTTCCAGTCAAACTCCGAGACCCTTTTTTCTAGGCTATCAGCAACAACCCAAACTACCATTCCTGGCAATGTTACACTTGCCAGATTTGACATGGTTGTTAAATGATCCTATCTGTTACGATCCGCATTGGCCTCCTATGACGACGAAGTTTCCTTCGGACATCCCAAAGTTTGAGGCCAAGCCTAACAAAGATCCAGGTGATCACGTGACTACTTTCCACCTTTGGTGTTCATCTAACTCACTGAAAGATGACTCTGCTCAGTTGGGATTGTTTCAACGCACTCTTATCGGGAGTGCCGCGAAATGGTACATTGAGCTTGATCGCTCATGATATTCTTCTTTTGGCGAACTGACTATGGCCTTCCTTAAACATTTCTATTTACCTGTGAGATACGATGCGGGCACAGAACTGCTTGCCAATTTCGAATAGACGACAGCGGACCATATCTCTGATCATATCCGAGAGTGGCGACACCGAAAGAGTCTAATCAAAGTACCGGTTCCACCAGCATTCCTGCTTGAGTGGTTCCTTAAGTCTTTAGTACCACAATTATCCAAAGACGTCGCAACTTCTGGGGTTTTCTCCGAAGAAGATGCCATCATGAGGGCTCAAGAGTTTGAGCTTATCTATTCTCAGTCTGGTTTATTATATAACATCCTGCCGGATGCACCACGATCAATTCTGGATAAAACTAGATAGAGAGCCGGACCACATGTCGATGGTATTGTTGGTTCCACGCAAACCAAGCCCGCTAAGCAATTGAAAAAACAATTGCAATAGTTATCTATACAACACTCAGCAGCCAGCCATACTACTGCTTTGGTTTCTCCTCCTACCCAAATGTCAGAAGTACACTCTGTGCAGAAGACTAACCCAAATTCCAACCAACAGCCTGAAGGAAAGAAAAAACAATGAAAGAAGGGTAAGGGGGAGAAAAAACCCACTGATAATGTTGGCGAGGGAACCACAGAAAAGTGGAAGGCGAGGTATCCGTGCAACTTGTGTGCGGAAGACCACCTGACCCATCTATGTCCTCGACTTGCAGAGGCCCAGAAGTTTGTCACACAACAACAACAAGCCGTGTTGACTAATCCCTTTCAGCATGGGAAAAATTTAACTCAAGCCTCTACAAGTGCTGAAGGGGGCAGCCCAGAAACCTGCCCTCCTCCAAACAACTCCTCATCTGCGAATGTATATATGGTTAGGGGTGATGCGTTAATAATGACTAGAGCGCACGACTATAGTAAACCAAGTGCCTCTGAGAAGGGAAAAGAAGTCGAGATCCCATCTCTTCCTTTACAGATTGAGAAGACGTTGGGTGAGACAATGACACGCATTCCAAAGGGTGCATTTAAGAGAGCTCCTCACAATCCAAACGCAAGGACCACCCAGAATTACTCTGTGGTGGAAGATTTATCCCAAACCCCTTGTGCTATGTCTGCTTTGGAGGTCCTCCAAAGTTGCCCTGCTCAGAGGAAAGCCTTGTTGACTGCTTTAGGCTCTACTGAGACTTGTAACCCAGGTACCATCATGCTAGATACAACTGACTTAAAACCTCGTCTGCCTTACCATGTAGCATTTCAGATAGTAGTGGCTCATCCCACGAAAACTTTTACACGCAATATATTTCGCACGGTGGTCGACGAGGGTGCCTCGACATGCATTATGTCGTTATCATGCTGGAAAGCCATTGGTCAGCTCGAGTTGTCTCCATCACCTACTCTCCTCACTGCGTTCGAAGGCCATTCATTCCGACCACATGGCATCATTCCTTCTTTCCCTGTGCATTTAGGAGGGAAGACCATGTGCATCGAAGTAGAGGTATTCGACGCCCCCGTCGACTACACTCTCTTGTTAGGTCGCAGTTGGACTTATGCTATGCAAGCTGTGGTCACTGCAGTTTTCCGAGTCTTTTTGTTTCCACACGAGGCTCGGATAGTGACCATTGATCAATCGTCCTTCTCTAGACCTGACCCAGCCTTGGGGGCATCCACGGTTCCCATGATTGATAATCCTCAAGCCAGTGTCGTTAACGTAGGAGTTGGTTTGTGCCCATATTTGATCGGTACTTTCGATTACCCACCTCCTCATGGTGATTTCAAGTTTATATCGACTCACCACAAGGCTGAGATTTTTCACGTTTCGTCGTTCCACACAACTTAATTTTAGGATCCGTGGATTTTTCCTTCCCCATCAGCCACGATGGATCAGACAGGGCACGCTGGCATGTCCATGCCCTTGTCGGCCGCTGAAGTAGCATACTCTTTAGTCCAGCAAGCTTTAGCTACTCCTGATCCGACTCCTGCACACAAATTGGATCCACTTCTGGACCCTATCTGGGCTCATGGTTCTCTCACCAACACCGATTCGTTAGACTTAGTCTTGCCTTCTGACGAAGTTGTAATCGAAGAAATGACTAGTCCTAACAAACCTTGGGAAGATCTTCATCAAAGATCATATTTCCTCTTAGATTTACACCGAATCGAGGCAAGAGAATTCACTATCACCATGACAGGAGATCAGCCATGTCCTATTAACCTCTTAGCTACATAAGAAATTTACGCTGAGGGAAATATGGCGACTATCGCTGAAACTATACCTATCAATATCTCCCGAAACCCTGGCGTCGTGGAGAATGTCTTTGTCGGAGCGGATTGCTCCCCCGAAGAGATTCAGATTTACACGGATTTTTTTAAAGAATTCTGCAACGTTTTCGCCTGGTCTTATGAGGAAATGCCAGGCATCGATTTGAAAATTGTTGAACATGAAATCACAACGTATCCTGATGCTAAGCCTGTTCGAAAAAAACTTCGTCCAGTTAATCCCAGGAAAGCAGCAACCATCAAGGCTGAGGTTGAGAAATTGCTCAAGGAAGGGTTCATTTACCCTATTCATTTGACTCAATGGGTGTCAAACCCCATGTCGGTCGATAAAAAACAAGGCACGATTCGTGTATGTACCAATTTCCGTGATTTGAACAAGGCATGTCCAAAAGATAATTATCCAACCCCATTCATTGACCAGATCATTTATGAATGCACCGGTTGTGAAGCCTTCTCGTTCATGGATGGTTTTTCAGGATATAATCAAATCCAAATCAAACCTGAGGACCAACACAAAATGACATTCATTTGTCCGTGGGGTACATTCACCTATCGTAAGATGCCTTTTGGCCTTAAGAATGATGGAGCCACTTTCCAGTGGGCCATGTCTTTTTCGTTTCATGACCTCAAGCATATAGTCGAGGCCTATCTAGATGATTTAGCATCATGCTCTCGCAAGTGCAAGGATCATCCTACACACCTCAGACTAATCTTTGAACGTTGTCGCTACTTTAGGATTCTCTTGAATCCCAACAAGTGCAGCTTTTGCATCACGTCAGGACGTTTGTTAGGTTTCATCGTTTAACCAACAGGGATCATGGTGGATCCTCTTAAGGTGGAGGCAATAGTCCAGTTTCCCCCCCCATGCACAATCTTACAACTTCAAAGTCTTCAAGGCAAGGTGAAATTCTTATGATGCTTCATCGCCAACTATGCCGAAATCACCAAGGGATTTATGCGTTTACTGAAGAAAGATGTTCCCTTTTTCTGGGACGAAGCAGCGCAACGCTCTTTCGATCCATTGAAACACGCCCTCACTACCGCACTTCTGCTACGACCACCTAATTATAACAAAGACTTCTTATTATATTTGGTTACCACAGAGTCAACCATAGGCATGGTTTTAGTTCAGGAGGATGATTCGTTTTCTGAATACGTGATCTATTACCTATGCCGAGCCCTCGTAGGACTGGAACTTAATTATACCCATCTCAAAAAACTTGTGTTGGCAGCAGTTCATGCTGTTCAACGGTTCTGTCACAATGTTTTGTTTCATAAGACCACCGTCGTTGTCGTCATGAATCCATTCCAGTACATGTTGACACGACGAGTCATCAGCGGAAAAATCAGTAGATGGATGGTAATCCTCCAAGAATTTGACGTAGACTTCATTTCAGCCAAGTCCAAAAAGTCATTGGTCTTCGCAGAACTTATCTCGGATCTTCCGGTTGAGTCAGGTGACGTTGTGCTTAAGGAATCGCCTATCCAGGGGGATATGTTTTTTATTGAATCGTCAGACCCCTGGTACAGAGATATACTGATCTATCTCCAGAATTTGAATTGCCCCACCTCTTCTTCTCGTGATGAGCGTCGGCAGATACGCCATCAGGCCAAGAACTATCTCATACTCAATGATATGTTGTATTGAAGAGGTGTAGACTGCATCTTGCACCGATGTCTCACTCATGAGGAGGCCATCATAGTGCTCAATTATTGTCATACAGGAGCTTGTGGCATTTACTTGTCCGGGTTGGAAACAACCCAAAAGATTTTACGAGTAGGTTACTTCTGGCCCACACTTATGAAGGATTGTATCGAGTCGGTCAAGAAGTTCCATCCGTGCCAAGTCTTCTCACGGAAGGCACATCCAGCTCCCATGTTTCCTGTCATCACAGTCAGTCCCTTCACTAAGTGGGGGATTGATTACACTACATGCAACCCCCCATCAACAAGGGGATACCGCTATATCATTGTAGCTGTCGACTACTTCACTAAGTGGGTCGAAGCTATGTCGACGTTCAAAGATGATGGAGAGACTGCAACTCTCTTCTTATTTAACCAGATTATAGCACGGTTTGGCGTCCCGAGAGAGATTTTCACTGACCATGGCAGTCACTTTTAGAACCAAATGATGTCCAAGTTAACGTCAAAGCTTGGGTTACGTCAAGAACATTCATCACCTTACTACCCCCAAGCCAATGGGCAGGTGGAAGCTATAAACAAAACTCTTAAGACGATTCTACAACGAACTATCAACTCAGCCAAGTCAAATTGGCATTTGATGTTATACTCGGTATTATGGGCTTACCTAACCTCAGTTAATACTGCAACTAGTTTCTCACCTTTCCAACTCATTTATGGGCTGGAGGCAGTCTTGTCCATCGAATGTCAAATTCCATCTCTGAAATTGGAAGTACAATTATTGCCTGACACTTCTCCACTTGAAGAACGGTTAGTACACCTTGAACAACTTGATGAACAACGTCGCGATGCGGCCCTGGCCAACGAGGCTCATAAACATAAGGTCAAGTGTCAATATGATAGGTCCATTCATCCTCGGGTTTTCTCTGAGGGCGACCTTGTCCTGGTTTATGACCAACATAAGGACCCCCTGGGGGAAGGAAAGTTTAAACCCATGTGGTTCGGACCCTTCATTATTAAGGAGGTTTTAAAAAAGGGTGCTTATCGTTTGGTTGATTTTGAAGGGAATGCTTTGGCAGAGCCTAGAAATGGGCTCTACCTCAAGAAGTATTACTCATAGAATGGTCACTGTGGGTAACTTTTTGTAACATATGTATAGTCTTTGTACTATTACTTTTTTACATTTCTTTTAAAACGTGTTATGGATGTGTCATTGATGTTATCTTTTGTCAATATGGCAGATGTCAAGTGAGTCTGAGGTGTTCGTTGGGTATGCGGATGGTGATAGTTGCCACACGCGGAGGCTTGCCTCCGCAGATTGGGTAATCTTTACACCACAGGGTCAGTTGTTATCTTCCGGAGGTATATGCTTAGGTGACACCACAGATAATGTTGCCGAGTATAGCGCAGTTATTGAGTTGCTTCGTGACACATTGTCATTGGGTATCTCTCATCTCCAGGTCTATCTAGACGCTCAATTGGTTGTGTCGCAGCTAAACAGAATATACCGGGTGCATGCCCCAACTTTACACCGACGATTCCTTAAGGTACATCTCTTGGAATGCAACTTTGATTATATTACATATTTTCATGTTCCTAGGAGTCTAAATCAAATCACAGATACTCTAGCTAATCACATTTTAGATTGGCATCTTGCTCACACATAAAAAGATCATGATCATACACATGTAAATACATTTCTGAACACATAACCCATAAGACACAAAAAATAATTAAAACCCATATATAAACATCATAAAATCCTCAGAGTACATAGGTGGGCGCAAGCGCCTCAAAAAGTGGGAACTATAACGAGTCACTGGGGCTTATGCCCTCAAAAAATATATACATATCAGTGCTCGTGGCACATAAAAGTCTAAAAGTCTGTTTAGGGCCTATGGGCCCTGTTATACTAAAAAACAGCCTCACCCAAACGCCTAAACAATCAGGCCCATGTCCGAGGTACCCCCACAAAATGAGTCTGCAAGGAGGGTGGCAAGTCCTCTATCTCTGCCATGGGAACTGTGCGAGTGAGTGCAGTGAAGTTCCGCTCAATCCACCTAAGAACCCTCTCGGCCTCTCCTAATGGGAGGTTCCCTGCCACTGTTTCTCCCCCGGCGGCGACAGCTGTGGCCTCTGGCCATGGGCGACGCCTGTTCTGTGCATAATCGGCAGGTCGCACGGGTCCCACATATGCACGCAATATAATGTTCACCCATCAAAAAACTTTGTTATACAAAAACATGATATATATATATATATATATATATATATATATATATATATATATCAAAAAAGACATAAAAATTACATATGCAAACAAAAAAATTGTCCAGGTGGAGACTTACCCATCTCCCCTCGCTCCTCACCAGGAGGCACTGGTATCGCTGGATCTCTGGAAAAATCAATCCCTGCATATGGGTAATCCTCAATAGCTGGGATTTGTCGTGACAGCCAGGCAAAAAATTCATCATTGAAGGCCTCGATGGTCCTTCCACCACCCTGTCGCTGCAGCAAGACTGCCCATCTGCACACTGCGGGCAAAGTAGCCAGATGTCCTCGTACTGTCAACCAAGGACTAAAACATGGAACTCTCTCGAAGAAAAATGAACACAGGATGGTCCCAAACCCGAAGTTCCTGTGTGTCTGCTGTCTACAAGCTGTCAACTGACCTGTCATGCTTGCTAGTAGTGTGGTACTCCAATCAACAATTTGTGCATTCATGCACTGGATTACACAGTTCATCTGTGCACACGAAGCCTGATGCACGACTGCGGAGCCGGTAATTCGCCCAATGATCCGTCAGGATTTTTTGAAATGACTATGGTTGAGTTATTATTTGCATGCATTAAATGACCATTGGGAAACTTAATGAAAGAGCGAGAAAAGAAAACGAATTATACAGCCATTAACATAATTGCAAATCTGAAATGTAATGAAAACAGCAAACCATAATGCACAAGTTTGATAACGGAGTTCGGCAACTTTGCCTACGTCTCCGAGCCTTTTCTCTGTGAGGGAGGCTTCTTGATTTCTTTTCAAAAGATTATTAGTACATATTTACAATGCCGATTGGCTTCTAGACTGATCTGGTCTTGTTCGCCATGATCTCTAAAATCTTGCACAACTTACGGCACCTGAAACGGATGTCCCGAGCTCTCAGAAATCGTCCGACAGCATCTCTACCTCAACAGCTTTCCTGCCTCAAACTGGCTTAGACCTGGCTTTGCCTCAACATCTCTGCTCTCCAAAACCGTCAAAAAGCTCTCAAAGAATGACCAAATGGCCTCAACATAGCCTTGGTTAAATAGTTGGGAAAGTTGGTTTCAATCTCCAACTTCCTCCCAAGAATTAGGCTCTAAAAAAGCCCAATAACTCCCAATTATGAGTTAATTACATTAAAATTAGTTAAAGTGGTTGAAAAACCCACTTTCAAACTATAATATAGTTAAATAAACCGCTTAGATCCTTATGCTAGGTGCGCGCTCCTACTCTTGGTCATATGCAAACCCATATGGCCGAGCGCTAGCCAAAGGCTAAGCGCTGGCCCACGAGCCCTGTACGCACCTTAGCTCTCGGTTCTTTGCGTATTACATGGGACCTCGTGCTATATTAAAACCACGCGCCATAGTAGTGTTAACCATTTTAAAACACCAATCCACGCGCATGTAAACATATAATATAACCGTTTCCCAACTGTTAAGTGTGGTCACATGTAAACATAGTGGATCCGTGGGTCGGGGCTAAGCCCCGACCCAACCACGCCCGCCATATATTATAACACGACTTTAAATGTAATGTAACCCGCTCACCTAACAAGTAACATCATACGGTCTGTTGCTTGGAAGCTTTACACGAAGGCATAGCATGGAGGAGGTCCGGGGTTCGAATCCCCCGGGCCACAACAATTTTTAACATAGCCCACATTGGCTAAACCCGGGGTGCCACGTGGCAGCGCGTGATTGGGCCACGTGGCACCCAATCATTTTCCCACAAAGCTGCCACGTGTCAACATCTGATTGGCCCACGTCACTGCCACGCGTCGCTGCCACATCACTTGTCGTATGCCCAGTCAGAACTGCCACATCATCCACCGTACGCCTAGTCATCACTGCCACGTCATCCGCCGTACGATGTTGATGTCATCCCATGCCACGTGTCACCCTTCCAGTGGTGACACATGTCACCTTGGGATTGGTCCAACCGTACGCTGAAAATGCCAAAACTGCCTGACACGTGTCACACTCTGGAGACACCACGTGTCCTGTATGGACTTGCCATGTGTCGCACGTGCGGACATGGCACGTGTCCTGTATGGACTGACACGTGTCTGTACGGACTATACGGACAGGTACAGTCAGCATCCCAAAATTTTGTCTGTTTGGCTCGGCGGACAGAATGCGATATCTTCTTCATACGGACTCCGTTTGCGATAAAAATTATACCACTGGAATCAGGAAGACGAGCCGAACGCAATGTTGTTGGTTTCATCGGATTCCAAGCACTTTCATTTTTGAGCATTTTTCATGCCCTGACAGCCTGCTGGATCCGATTTCGGATCACACCTCCCAACAATCAGACCTTTTGGTCCCCAAAAGGTTACAGACCACTTGACAAGCTCGGGATAGGCCACCCGGCTTGCTCTTTGTCTCTGAAAGATGATTATATCAGGGGAAGCAAAACACAATGAAGTTGAGACATCCACTTCTGGCAGAACCAAGTGACTGCTTTCTTTCCTTCACGATGTTCTTCTTGCTTCGCTGGTAATCCTTCCTCCTTCGTGGGTGCATGCAAAATCCTTTTGTCCTTCCTCGGACGAAGCTCTGGATTAATCTTCCAACAGCTAGCCTTTTGATGTCCACTCTTGTTGCAAAACGTACAACGAGTCTTCGACATCCAGACCTGCTTGACCTTCTCCTTCTTCCGTTGTGGACTCGAGCCTTTACGTCGTGTTTCCTTCTTGGACGACATAGGTTTCCTGTACAAAGTTTGTCTCTTCCAACACTTGGCAACACAATGCTTAGGTGACAAACAATAAGCACATGGATAAAGTTTCCACAAGTTCCGGTTTACTTGATTATTCTTTTTATAATCAAAAGGAGAATTAACAAAAACATGACCATTATACCTTCCATGCTGATCTTCACTTTTCTTTGGAGACGACTTGCATTCAC
>ML783261.1:363871-401414 GCA_009831015.1 Picea engelmannii | reverse complement strand
CTGCATACCTCAGATATGTTGTCTGAAACAGATGTAGAAGGCACTTCCTTCAATGCTTCTTTCCCTTTGTTGTTCTTTGAAGTTTTCGCTTGAACCGTGCTCTTCCGTTCCAAGTAGTCTTCATACAACACCTTCACCATCTCAGCCATGGAAAACATCGAATCTCTGAACTTCTTCTCGTCTTGAGAAATCCCTCCTGTAGATGCCATTTTCCTCCTTGAGATGTGCTCTTCCCTGGATAACATGCAACTCAATTCCAAACGTCAACTAGCTTTGATACCACTTGATCCGTCAGGATTTTTCGAAATGACTATGGTTGAGTTATTATTTGCATGCATTAAATGACCATTGGGAAACTTAATGAAAGAGCGAGAAAAGCAAATGAATTATACAACCATTAACATAATTGCAAATCTGAAATGCAATGAAAATAGCAAACCATAATGCACAAGTTTGATAACGGAGTTCGACAACTTTGCCTACGTCTCCGGGCCTTTTCTCTGTGAGGGAGGCTTCTTGATTTATTTTCAAAAGATTATTAGTACATATTTACAATGCCGATTGGCTTCTAGACTGATCTGGTCTTGTTCGCCATGATCTCTAAAATCTTGCACAACTTACGGCACCTGAAACGGATGTCCCGAGCTCTCAGAAATCGTCCGACAACATCTCTACCTCAACAGCTTTCCTGCCTCAAACTGGCTTAGACCTGGCTTTGCCTCAGCATCTCTGCTCTCCAAAACCGTCAAAAATCTCTCAAAGCATGACCAAATGGCCTCAACATAGCCTTGGTTAAATAGTTGGGAAAGTTGGTTTCAATCTCCAACTTCCTCCCAAGAATTAGGCTCTAAAAAAGCCCAATAAATCCCAATTATGAGTTAATTACATTAAAATTAGTTAAAGTGGTTGAAAAACCCACTTTCAAACTATAATATAGTTAAATAAACTGCTTAGCTCCTTATGCTAGGCGCGCAATCCTACTCTTGGTCATATGCAAACCCATATGGCCGAGCACTAGCCAAAGGCTAAGCGCTGGCCCATGAGCCCCATACGCACCTTAGCTCTCGGTTCTTTGCGTATTACATGGGACCTCGCGCTATATTAAAACCACGCGCCATAGTAGTGTTAACCATTTTAAAACACCAATCCGCGTGCATGTAAACATATAATATAACCGTTGCCAAACTGTTAAGTGTGGTCAAATGTAAACATAGTGGATCCGTGGGTCGGGGCTAAGCCCCGGCCCGACCACGCCCGCCGTATATTATAACACGACTTTAAATGTAATGTAACCCGCTCACCTAACAAGTAACATCATACGATCTGTTGGTTGGAAGCTTTACACGAAGGCGTAGGATGGAGGAGGTCCGGGGTTCGAATCCCCCGGGCCACAACAATTTTTAACATAGCCCACATTGGCTAAACCCGGGGTGCCACGTGGCAGCCCGTGATTGGGCCATGTGGCACCCAATCATTTGCCCACAAAGCTGCCACGTGTCAACATCTGATTGGCCCACGTCACTGCCACGCGTCGCTGCCACGTCACTTGTCGTACGCCCAGTCAGCACTGCCACGTCATCCTCCGTACGCCTAGTCAGCACTTCCACGTCATCCGCCGTACGATGCTGACGTCATCCCATGCCACGTGTCACCCTTCCAGTGGTGACATGTGTCACCTCGGGATTGGTCCAACCGTATGCTGAAAATGCCAAAACTGCCTGACATGTGTCACGCTCTGGAGATGCCACGTGTCCTGTACAGACTTGCCACGTGTCGCACGTGCGGACATGCCACATGTCATGTACGGACTAACACGTGTCCTGTACGGACTGTACGGACAGGTACAGTCAGCATCCCAAAATTTTGCCTGTTTGGCTCGGCGGACAGAATGCGATATCTTCTTCATACGGACTCTGTTTGCGATAAAAATTATACCACCGAAATCAGGAAGACGAGCCAGACGCAATGTTGTTGGTTTTGTCAGATTCTGAGCACTTTCATTTTTGAGCATTTTTCATGCCCTGACAGCCTGCTGAATCCGATTTCGGATCACCCAATGAGTGATAATATAGTCTGAAGGGCGAGGTTGGTAATCCTACTAACAGGTACCGAGGAAGATCTCTGATCGGTACCAGCCTCACAGTACTCCTCTATCAACTCCAAGACTTTTCTCGGCCCTGCAGGAAAAGTCTGAAAGTTGATTGGTTCCCCTCTCCTCGAGAGGCCAGTCAAAAAATAAATATCCTCGGTGGTGGGCACCAAGGATTTCCCCTCTATCATAAAGGCCTCTGCATCAGAATGTCAATAGTCAACCATGGCATTCATCATCCTTGGTTGCACATGCATAAACGGACACAAAAAGAATTTTACTAGACCACACTGTGTCAGTACGGCCATAACATTCAGATCTGTGGCCACTAACTCATTAGCGGCCTCGTGCTCCCTCTCCCTCCACTGAACATACATCCTGTCAAAACAACCAAGCAAAAGGGGGGGGTCAAGATTTGTTGAAATCCATTTTTTGCATCACGCGGGGGGTACCCGTGACCTGTTGAGGCGACAGTCACGGGTACCCGCATGAAGCTTTGGCTCTGCACACGGGTACCCGCGGGATGTCCCTGGACAACCCGCATTTTCCTAGGGATGACCTCTTTGAGGTCAACGCCCACCCCCAAAATCAAATAAACACAACGAATGAAGTATTGAAATGAAAGTTAAGGGATTTTGTTCTTACTTGGTCCAAGCAGAAGTCTGTTTCGTCCACTGTAGCTCCCAGAATCACGATCTTTGGCAAAGGGGGTCTTTTGGCTCCAGAGTCAATTTCCAAATCAACAATGGTGATAATGAGCTGCCAGCTTCTATTTATAGACATTTTGGCCTCTTTTTGTCACTTTTTTGGGATCCTTTATCAGATTATTTATACCAAAAAACATTTTGAGTGATCCCGGAGTTATATGGGAGGGATTTGATCAGGTATTGGGACATTTTTTATTGAGTTTCAAAAAATAAAAGAAATATATATTGACGGTCCATAAAAAAAAAATTGTTCAAAATTCAACTTGAGCATATAGGGTAGGATTTCATCCCGACTGTTGCATCTCGTTGCCTTTTGTTCTTATGATATAGGATCGATCCCTCCGGTTGTGACATGGAACCGTCATATCTGCTCTAGAAGTGTCACAACTTGGTGGTAGAGCTTACCGAAACATGGATGCCCTAGGTAGGTCTTGGTTGCATTACGGTGTCCATGTCGTTTATAACAACACTGTAGGCTCGGGGGTCCATGTAGTATTTCCTGAATACGAGTTTGAGCCTCATTCACATGGGTCTTTTTCACTCCTTGTCTTACCCTCCAGAATCCCAAAACATAATGGGTCTCCTTTTAATCCCTTTTCAGACCCTCTAAACATGAAAAGATTGCCAAGCGATCTTGTGATCTTTCACGCTCGTTAAACTGAAATTTGAAGTCACGTCTGTCCGGCGGTAGTTTACCCCTTTTTCGGTCTGGATGGTCAACTGTACGAACAAAGGTATACTCTATCGAATTCCAATTCTTTAGAAGAGTATCCTCATGTATAATTTTATTCCTTTTTCAGGCCCGAGGGACTAAATTTACGAAAAAGAAACCCCCATGGAGTCCATAGTTAAGCTCTTTTCAGACTCCCTAAAATTGAAAAGATTGTCGAGTGACCTTATTCTTTCACACTCGTTAAAATGGTCCAGAAGAACATTCCTGATGGAGTGCATAGTTAAGCTTTTTTTAGACTCCTTAAAATTGAAAAAATAGTCGAGTGATCTTGTCCTTTTCACACTCGTTAAAATGGTTTTGAATTGATGTCTAATCGGTGCTAGTTTATCCCTTTTTCGAACCGACTAGACTATTGACGAAAAAGGTACCCCAATGGAGTTTCCTTTTATTCTTTTTTAGACTCTCTAAATATGAAAAATCACCGAACTTACCTTCTTTGGGCTCATTAAACTCACATCGAAGGATGTTACCATTGTGTGTTCTATCAACTGCATTTGCATCCTTTACCTATCAGCCTAGTAACAGTTTTCCTTTGCGTCTTAACACCTTTGGCCACTGGAGGATTTTTCCCGAGTATCATTTCCCTAGAACATCAGTCTTTTCCTTGTGCCTTGAGCTTGTATGTTTGTTGTACTCGTTCCTCCATTGTAACGTAATATTCCTTTATTCCTTTTTCAAAAATCATCAAAAGAACAAGAAAAATCAAATATACCCCAAAAAGAGGATGGGAAAAGTATTTTCTTTATTGGCAGCATCATGAGTCGCCCTTGGATAAATCACATCTATCTATTTGATTCATCAGACTTTGGGATGTAGTACGACCTTAGGAAGATTTGATCGCTATATTGAGTTGTGTCCTCCACCGTTTGGTTACTCTTCCAAACATATGGAGAGTTTGTGTTGCCTCCTGCTTCATAGACTTATGATTAACAGATATGTTGCCTGAGTCTTATCACTTATTGTGCTATTGTCCAAGGGAAGTTTGTCACTAAGCCTGAGTTGGCCCCTCTGCAATATGTCTCTTTTCCACATACCTGGCCATCCTGAACGTCCAATCAAGTCTTTGTTCGAAATCACTGAAGCCTTCAGTCCGATCATCATGATTATCAAGTCCATAACCGACGAGCTGTCAAAGACCTCTGGGTAGTGCAGTCGTACACTCATATTACACTCCTACCCAAGTTTCAGAATATTTTGAAGTTGTTTATCGAGCTCTGAAGTACAGCCATAAGGCCGAATCATCTTCTGGGAGATGGATACTTTATATGTCTATCTTTCTGATTTCTAAATGTAGCTCCGTTGTGTATTGTTCGCAGCTACTCTTCATAGTTGTTTGTCATGGATCTATAGTGTATTTGATTGGTAGCCATGGTTCTATTTTATCCCGAGCATGGGTATGCCCGCCTCGGTGAGACATTTGATATTTTTTGCAGATGACACCTCCTGATTCCTGGGCTCACTCATTCGGCATATCAGTACAGATTGGTAAAGATTGGTAATTTATTTCGGCCATCATATGCTCTTCTGACCTCACACATTAGGGGGCATCTGTTATAACCCTAAATTGCACCACACATGCTTACCTGGCATCAGGCCAACTCATATCCCTTCCTTGCCAAAGCCACGCTGAATCAACTATTAAAAATCCTCTTAAATCAAGTGGCACGTGCCCTAACCCTCCACTGCACGCGTTGGAATGTTGGTTGGCCTACTCCAGCCCGCGTTTACCTAACAAAGCACAAAAACAGGAAAGTTTCTGACGGGACAAAACGCTATGGGTCAGTTAACTGAAACTCCCAGCCATGCATGGTCGAGAGTTCGTCCAAAGCCCTAGCTCCTTCTACCCTATAAAAGAAGGGGTAGGGGTACTATTTGGAGGAGGAAAATCATAGCAAAGAAACTCTGCCCAATTGTCGAATCTGTTTGTCCCAACCCTTTAGCCTTTCCTCAAGCCTAAGGAGAATTCAAGCAAAGCAGTTGGAGGACAAAGAAGAGGAGGAGCCTAGGATCGGGATCACGGAGCGGTGGCCGATCTCTATTATTATTGTAAGTTGATTCATCTTGAGATTAATAAAAGAATACTTTTCCCGTCCCAATGCATGAGTTTTGTATGATTTATTCAATTTATGCTTAATCTCTAACCCTCAAGTAGAAAAATAGCATGCATGCGTAGTGTTTTGTCTTGATTGTAGGATTGTCTTTGGAAGGAGAAGCGCAAGAAAGAGGACAAAGTGCAATGGAAGATCTACACCAAACATCAGTAAAAAGGTTAGTAGGTTCTTTCCATATTTGCATGTGAAAAAGGGGTTTGAGTTTTGGGGTGATAGGTTAAAAGTGATTTCTTTAGGGCCATGATCTACATGCAAGTTTATCCCTAGATTGCTAGTCCATAGGGTATTATTTCCCAACAACACCAACAACTGTTGGATCTAGGAAATGTGCACGAGGGTTAAACACTTCGAAAGTATACAAGAGAATGGACCTTGCCAAGTCCCAAAGTTATGAAACCATAACGACCGTCCATCGTTAGGGTAGACAGATGGTAATAGATCCAAGAGTTTGAGGATTTTAACTTTGAAATATTTGCAATGAAAAGAGTGGAGTTGATCCTAGATATAGGTGTTGGGAAGGATGCATGGCGAGCGGTCATCATTTCGTTGACTCTCAAATCAGAGAAGTCAAAGGGTAGAGTTCTAGGAACTCACAATGCATGAAATCAAAATATGATATGAGCCATCCATCGAAAGGGACACGTGGTGAGAGCTCAACATTTCACTGACTCACAGAGTATTAAGGTCAAGGGGCAGAGCCATGAGAACTCACAAAGTGCGAATTCAGGAAATGATCACATCCATTGATCGAAGGAGCAAGCTGAATCGTAGATTTGACCTTGTCGGGACTTTGCGACTTGGGAAATTAGAGGTAAGAGTTTTGTGAACTTGAAATACTTGAATTCGTGAGTTTATTTGAGCCTTCGGATCAATGAGAAATCTGGACCATTGATTTTCCAGAGAGACGAGACATGAAGACGCGAAATCACGACATTCTTGAAAGTTTGGCCCACATTCACAGTGAAGGGTCACATCAGTGAAGGAGAAATGAGGGACTAGCACGTGTTAGTCTCCTCTTGGGATTTCAGGAGTGAGGAGAATCAGAGCGACTCATATATAGAAGTCGCGAACTGCAAAATTGTGACGTGCCTTTCTAATAAGTGACTAGACATAGCTTTGGTCACATTGAAGGGAGGGATTAACCAGGAGAGCTAGCGCCTAAGTATGCTAAGGTTTTCAAAAGCGTTAAAGAGAAGGTTGTGGGTACCCTTAGTTCTGCACCAGGTAGTCATAAATTCCTATGATTGTTTTCATAACGAGACTATCAAGGTCTTAGAGAGTCATTTGGCTCCGAAAGTCGGGGATCCTTGACCAAAAGGACAGCTTTTTCTCAACTGTCTCAATTAGAATACGTAGAGAGAGAGAATTTGTTCCTGTTAAGAGGAACGAAAAATTTTCCCCATCGTGGGTGTGTTAAAATTGGTATCAGAGCATGGTTACAACACTTGGCCTACTTGGGCTCATAGACAAGTTGTTTAAAAACTCTATTTGGAGTACTTTCAAAAGAGTGATACTCTACCTTACCTCTTTCTTAAAAATTCTAGTTGAAAATCTTATTAAATAAAATAATGAAACTTTCTACTATGTGTATGCATTTAAGAAGTTGAACCATGTAAATTTCATGAACTAATAGACTTTTAGCTAATAGTAAGTGTTTTTGGAAACACTCGAACAATCAGTGAATCACGGGAAGACTCCAATACTAAATGATGGTGATGTGTCATGAAGTGGGGGATGGGTGACGAGGAATATGATGAAAGGAGGGTGGTGGAAACCCCTCCAGATCTGGCTAAAATGGTAAGGAGCCTCAGGGTCTAGTTACAGATTTTCAAGGCTGACAACGAGAGATTGATAAAGAAGTAAGAGAAACAAACATAAATTAACATAGTCTTGCTACAAATCTTATCCAACATATAGAGCAAACTGCAACATAAACCCACAACCAATCATGTGGATCGACAACACAAGAAGAGAGGTCAGAGTCCACCTGAGACTCAAAAACATGAATCCATAAGTGACACCACTGGGAGACGTACCACGAAGAAGGTCCAACCTGGAGGTAGGGGACACTCATTGGGAGATTTCTCTAGAAAGGAAGTTGACAACCCCGAAGGGTATTCTAGTAGTAGGGCCAACTCACATTCTCAGAGGAAAGGAAATAAATAGAAGAGTTCCAAAACTTGTGGCCCCAAAGAGTTCAAGAAATACAAACCACCCTCTTTCAACGGAGAGATTAAGATGGTAGAAAAGGTGGAAGCTTGGCTGCTTGGTTTAAAGAAGCATTTGAGGGTCCATGACTACTCTGAAAACCTGAAGGCTCGAATAGCCATATTCAACTTGAATGGAAAGGCTTCCATGTCGTGGGAAGACCTTAGGAATGTGAAAGGACTCCATGAGAAGGAATTGTCATGGAAACAATTTGAGAAATACTTCAGGAAGCAATATTTGTCAGAAAAATACATGGATGGGAAAACTAAGCAATTCTATGAACTTCGGTTGGGGCAGCTCACCATAGAGGAATTTGTCAATAAAATTCTTGAACTACTGAGGTATGTACCCTACATAAAAGATGAAAAAGAAAAAATGCAGTGGTTCATTAGTGGGTTACCTCAGACCTACCAAGATATGATTGAGTTCGATGAACCAAGGACCTTATAAGAAGCTATCTAAAAGGCGAGGTATTGTTATGAATAGTTTGGGAGCAAGACAAGACCCCATGAGGATTGGAAGAGGAAGAGTAGTTCGAGATTACATAAGAAAAGGATTAACTCCTCAATATTTAAGAACTATGGAAAATATTCTAGGGGTATCCTTCCTACTAGAAGTGTATATCAGAAAAATTTCCCCTCTCAAAGTGGAAATAAACCTTTTCAGACAGTCCCAACAAAGATCAATAACCTAAAGAAGGAACCCTTAAAATGTTGGGGCTATGGAGAAAATAATAGATTGAGGGACTTCCCACATAGACAACAAAAAGGTAAAGGGGTCTACAATATCCAAGAAGATACCACCATAAATGATGTGGCTAGGAGAATGCCACAAATCTATGCAGCCCTGGACAATAATCAAGCCGACGACCAAGCTTCAGTAGTGGAACTCGAAGGTATGATCACCAACCATCTAGTTTCTATTTTAATTGGCCTAGGTTCTAATTTGAGTTATGTGGCCACTAAGACTGTCGATAAGTGTAAACTGCAACCAATTAGACTTGTTAAATAATGGTTGGTACAACTAGCCACTATGAACAAAAGAAAGGTGGCAAAGGCCATACCATCCTACCAATTCATCATGGGTGGATTACCCACCTGAGCGACCCTTAACATACTTCCCTTGGGATCTTATGCCCTGTTGATTGGTATGGATTGGTTGGTTGCTTATAAAACTAAAGTGGACTATCATCATACAACTTTAGAATTTTTAGATGAAGGAGGGAGAAAGATGACCCTCCACGGGATTCAGAAGCCTGTCTCAGTGAGACAAATATCGACCCTTCAAATGAAAAAGTATTGCAAAAAAGGATGTTCCTTATATGCAATACAGGTGTCGAAATCCATTGAGGATGAAAAAACAATCCTAGAGGACCACCCCATATTAAGAGAATACAAGGACATGTTCCCCTAAGTAGTACCAGGTCTACCTCCGAGAAGGGATATTGATTTCTCGATAGAGATTACACCAGGAGCGGTACCAGCATCTAGAAAAACATATAGGATGAGCACACCAGAGATGGTTGAGTTCAAGATACAACTAAAGGATATGATGGAAAAAGGATACATCCAATCTAGTGTATCTCTGTGGGGAGCACCCATCCTGTTTGTGAAAAAGAAATATGGCACTCTCTGGATGTGCATAGATTATATACAACTCAATAAGACAACCATAAATAACAAATACCCCTTACCTAGAATCGATGACTTGTTCGACCAACTGGGAGGCACTACCATCTTCTCAAAGATTGACTTGAGGTCTGGATACCACCAAGTCCGTATTAAGGATGAAGACATCCACAAAAAAACCTTCAGAATGAGGTATGGTCAATATGAATTCATGGTGGTTCCATTTGGGTTAACCAATGCCCCTGCCACTTTTATGTGCTTGATGAATAATGTACTCATCAAATTTCTGGAAAAAAATGTATTGGTATTCATTGATGATATCCTAATATACTCCAAGAATGAGGAGGAGCATGAGGAACATCTTAGACTCATACTTCAAGTACTAAGAGAGCATCAACTCTACGCTAATTTTAGAAAGTGTGACTTCTTTCAAAATCAAGTCTATTACTTAGGCCATGTCATTTATAAGGAAGGGGTGGCAGTGGACCCCGATAAGATCAAATCTATTATGGAATGGCCTACCCCAAGGGATGTATCCAATATCAGATCCTTCATGGGATTAGCCAGATACTATAGAAGGTTCATAAAAGGATTTTCCAAGATTGGGTGTCCAATCACTGCCCTTCAGAAAAAGGGGATCAAATTCATTTGGACATCAAAATGCGAGGAAAGATTTTAGGAACTAAAATACCTCCTGACCCATGCACCCATGCTAAAGATTGCAGACCTGGATAATGATTTCCTCATATGTATAGATGCCTACAAGGAAGGACTCAGAGGAGTCCTTATGCAATAGGGACACGTAATTTCCTACGTGTCCCAGAAATTAAATGAACATGAGATCATTTATGTGACCCATGACCTAGAGTTGGCTGCCATAGTACATGCTTTAAAAATGTGGAGGCACTACCTCCTGGGAAGGATATTTGTGCTTATGATAGACCATTGTAGGTTGAGGCACCTGTTTGATCAACCAAAACTCAATGCCAGGAAAGATAGGTGGATGGCTCTCCTAAGTGAATTTGATTTTTAAATCAAACACATAAAAGGAAAGGAAAATAGGGTGGCCAATGCCCTTAGCAGAAGTATAAAAATGATTCATCTAGCAACAGTAAGCACATGTGAAATGGATGTCAGGGAAAGAATCAGAAATGCACAAGAGATAGATGTATTCTTTAAGACCGTGACCTCATACCTAAGACAATAACCTATATGGCGGAAGTATGAAGGCTACCAAATGCTCGAGGAAGGGTTTTTGACTTATAAAAATAGATTGTGTATTCCAAACTATGTCAACTTGAAGAGGTTCATAATGGATGAACTTTATAAGAGACCATATACTGGTCACTCGGGATATCGTAAGATGATCACGACCACTAGGAAACAATTATATTGTCCTTGGTTAAAGAAAGAGATAGCTAACTATATAGTTAAGTGCCTAGAATGCCAGCAAGTTAAGGAAAAACACTGACATCCAACAGGATTATTACAACCCCTACCGATCCCAGAATGGAAATGGGAAACCATCTCGATGGATTTCATCACTGGATTACCAAAGTCGACCAAGAAAAATGATGCCATCATGGTCGTGGTGGAAAAACTGAGCAAGTCTGCCCATTTCATCCCTATCAAGTCAACTTGTAAGGCAGTAGATATTTCCAACATCTTCATGAAGGAGATATTCATACTGCATGGCATGCCCAAGGAAGATGTATCTGACAGAGATGGAAAATTCATTTCAAACTTTTGGAAATCCCTAATGGTTGGTTTCGAGACTAAATTTTTGTTGAGCATAGCCTATCACCCTCAAACTGATGGACAGATAGAAAGAGTAATCCAAATAGTAGAGGACATGTTAAGGATGCACGCAATTCATCAACCTAAGAAGTGGGAAGACTACCTACCATTGGTAGAGTTTGCCTACAACAATGATTATCAGGAATCCTTGAAGATGATCCCCTTTGAATACCTCTATGGTAGATAGTGCAAGATACTAATAAGCTGGAGTAATCCAGTGGAAAAAATTATAATCGGACTTGACATGATGAAAGAAATAGAGCAACAAGTAGTACAAATAAGGAAAAATCTGAAAATTGCTCAGAACTGACAGAAGAGTTATGCCGACAAAAAGAGAACTCCCCAAGAGTTCAAAGTTGGAGACCATGTCTATCTCAAAGTTAGACCCTGAAAGAGTTCCCTGAGAATGGGATCCTATGCCAAGTTGGCACCTCAGTATTGTGGACCCTTTGAAGTCCTAGATAGAGTGGGACCTGTAGTGCATAGAATAGCACTTCCTCCCATAGTAAAGGCACATAATGTTTTCCATGTTTCATTATTAAATAAATATGTACATGATGCTAAACATATAATTGACTGGTCTATGATCCAGGTGGAACTGGAGGGATAATTCCTGCTAGAACCCTAATGCATACTAGACAGGAAAGAAACCTCACTCAGGAACCAAACCATTGCATAGGTCAAGGTGCAATGGAAACACTTTGGACCAGATGAGGCTACATGGGAAATGAAATATGCCATGAGACAAACAAATCTGATTTTGTTTACTTCTATACATACCTATCATGTTGCTAGATAGAACATCGAGGACGATGATTACTTTAAGGGGGAGGGAATTGTAACACCTTGTTTCCCCCAGTCTGTAAATATAACTTTATTGGCCAGGAACTATGACAAACTCAAAGTGTGAATGTTTGATTTGGGTGGACCTTTGTATAAAGGTCGATGAATGTAAATCCTATTATTTTAATAGATAATGGAAATGTGTTGCATGACTGCTGAGAAGGGGACATGATAAGAAATACCACTATTGCTAATGGAAAGGTGGTGGAAGGGACCTAGAATGGTTGCATTAACTTCCACCGAACCAACACCATGCTAGAATTAATTGCTCAGATCAAAACAAACCTCTGACCCAGGAATGAATTACAGTCAGACTAGTAGGTGGGAATGCCTCCGCAAGAGTTGATGAGGGGATGGGGTAGAATGCCCATCTCTAAGGCTTCCATACCTGACCACAGACTGGATATTCAAGCCACATGGAATCTTTCTAAGGAAGGCAATAAAAGAAGCAAGGTGTGGGCAGAGGGGACCAACGAGAAATGCAAATATGAGAGCAAAAAATCTCAGGGTCCAAGGAAGGATTGAAAGAGAAAAACTGAGTTCTGATCACAGGAAATGGAGACTGATTCGGGAGAAGGAGAGTAACCTCTGTCCTCTTCTATTCCTTTATAGGGAGAAGGAGAGTAACCTTTGTCCCTAACTTTAATTGAGCTGGAAGTAAGAGATTGAATCTCAAAGCATCATGGCCTAATATCGGGGGTGGCCAAAGATAAATCCATTGGGAGTGACTAAGCCTATGGTTGGGTGGAAATGAGTGCATCTCTTAGAAGTCGCATCATGCCTTATGGTCTGATAAGTGTTTATTCCATGCTTTGTGCTTCAACTGGAACTAATGAGTGCATTATTATATTTATACACCTGTAAATGGTCTCTGTATTGAATGGTTTAGTTAAGAGTATGCATTCATCCCTTGAGGACTTTTATATCTATTGATTTTCCTTATGATCTAGTTTAATTCCTCAAGAATAATCTCCTTAGATAAATGCATCACTGTCTTAGAGTTGAGTGAGTAACCCCCCCTGTTTTTGAAGGTTGAACCCTGCAAACACAGTAAGGACGTAGTCTAATAAGCTCAGGAGAGGTAGTCTAGGTATGCACCGAGTCTCGAGAAGGTGGGAAAAAACCAAAACCATCTTAATTCCTAGAAGTTAAGGAATGAACATAAGGGGTGAGTGGAAGAACGCTTCCAAGCATTATGTTCAAGAAAAAAAAAAGAGTGAAAAACTCTTAAGTCCTTCAGAGCCAACAAAGATCAGGAAGGATAGTGAGATTCAAGTATCAAAAGGGAATATCCTTTTGTTTAGGAGATGAACGGATGAGGTCCATTCGGGAGGATCTATGGTCAATTGTGACCATTAGATTTGAGGAAGGGGCGTAGGCATTAACTACTCGATTCCTTCATTCTTCGCAAGATCGCACATCAGGAGAATCACACGTTGGCACGACTAGAATCTTGAACCCAAAGTCACGATGTGATCTGGACCATATCTCTAAGAATCTATTGGGACCCTCCTTGACCATCAGATTTGAATGCGAGGACCAACAGTCGTTGGATCTAGGAAAGTTGCACAAGGGTTAAACCCTTCAAAAGTATACAGGAGAATGGACCTTGCCAAGTCCTGAATTTTTGAAACCATCGGGACCGTCCATCTTCAGGGTAGACATATGGAAACAGATCTGAGAGTTCGATGATTTCAACTTTGGAAGATTTTCAAGGGAAAGAGTGGAGCTGATCCTAGCCGTTGGTGCTAGGAAGGACTGATGGAGAGCAGTCAATGTTTCATTGACTCCCACATCAGATAAGTCAAAGGGTAGAGCTGTAGGAACTTGCAATGCATGAAATCGTGATATGATCTAAGCCTGTTGAAATAATGTAACTGCAAAGAGTATTCTTATTATTATTTAATATATTATTTATAGGATTAATCCCCATTGTGCATTAATCATGTCGGTAATTGTATTAGGACGAAATCCCCTTTTGCGGATTGGTCAACAGACAATTATAATATGCAGAATATGAAGTCGGCCCCAGCAGTTAATAAGAAGACCTAGAAATATAATAAAGGTGGGTTTACCCACGCAGATTAAGAATTCGGCCCTGCTAGTGAAGAGACACTTCACACATGCCAGAACTTATATAAATAAAGGAGGCTAGTGCCTCATTTGAACAAAAATCACTTGCTTAGTTTGAGAGACAAGTTCTAATATGTTACAGACAAAGGAGAGAGGGAGAAAAGTGGCACATCTTCTGGAGAGGACTTTATGTATTGGTTTGAGTTATCTCTTGACATTGTATTGGCAATTTATGATAAGGAAGTTTTTGCTGGGTTTTCTTCCCCTAGAGGGTTTCCCAGGATAAATGTTGTGTCTCTTGTGAATGTGTATTTCTCAGTGATCTTATTCTTATGTTGCTCTTATCTATTGAAATGAAAAGAACTAAAATAATGGCATAAACATTAACATGGTATCAGAGCCAACCTAAAGGAAGCACAATTTGCAAGAGGAAAAACGTCACTGTTACCGTACCCAAAAATTAGGGTTTTGCAAAAGTGAGTATTTTCAGCTCCCTAACATCCTAGAGAGTTGCGCCCTCCCCCAAGGATCATTTTGGAACTTAGAGTGAACCTTTTCAGTGGCTAGATCTCCCGGAAAGTGAAACCCTAGTTTCACAAAGTACCAGAAAACCAGTGTACCAGAAGTACCAGAAGTACCAAAAAACCAGAAGCACAAGTCCAAAAATCCGCAAATCAAGTTTGAGGGGGTAAAAGTTGGATTTTCAAAATTCTGACTGCACCAGCTAACTCGCCTCAGCTCAGCGCATCTTTTCCCTGGATCAGAATTTCAAAATTTGAAGTTTGAAAAATTAGAGTTTCCTCATAAAACCCTAAGTTGCAGTTGCAGTTGCAGTCTCAGAACCAGTTGCAGTTGCAGCTATAGAACAAATTGCAATCACCCTTGAAGTTTTTGGTAATGATTATCGCTGCTACCAGATGAAGCCACTACCTGAAATGCTATCTGAGGTATGTACTCACATATGTTTAATGGTTAAACCCTAAAGAGTATTTGCAGGAGAAGGGATCTCTTTCCATAGATCCAGAAGTATCTCAAGATCCAACACATTCAGAGGAATGATGCAACCCAGGTGTGATTATTTTGATATACATCTATTTGTCATGACATTATCTTAATCAGTGTTGCATGTTGAAGATATGATCAAATTATTAGAAGGATTAAAAGTTGATCATAGAGCTTATCCTCTAACCTAACCTTCTGTCAAGATATCATATTGTCTAAGTATCATATTATCTTGAGTGAAGGAGACTTGGAAGAAAAGCAAGCACTCATTCTTGAGGACAAGGCTCCAGGTTTGATTAATCAAGATTCAAAGGTACACATAACATGTTGATGACTTTAATTGAGATAGAAATCATCGTAAAGTATTATACTTGATAGCATGTGAGAATATACATGTAAATACTTTTCTTGATATGACTAACACCTCCTCAAGGAGAAACCTTGTGTGTTAGTTCCAGGTTGTCATGGAAGAATGATTGGTCACAACACTATGAGAGTGTTGACCTCATTTCGTATTGTATTTCTTACCTTTAATCTTTGCTTCAGATAAATTATAAGTGATAGCTCTAAAGGAGCTACTGTGATGATTGTTCGTGATATTTCTTTATATTATCAGAAGGATATTATTCTTGCTTGTTGTTTTGTTAACCTTGCTCCAGGTCACATGAGGAAGCTATAGCGAAGGTTGCAGAAGGCAATGTGCTAAAGGAGAGATCATAAATGAAGAAATCATCAATGGAAAAGAAGAAGGTGGGTCACTCAAAAGCTGCCATGACCCACGCTACTGAAGAATCCATGTGAACTCTAGAATATTAGCTCACATCATCTACAAGGCGCTACCATACATATGCAAAGCGGTCACAAGGTTACCAGAACTCAAAGGTGACCATGAAGGCGTATGCAATGGATGTGCGCAAGGGAAGAATATCAAGAACCCGTTTCCAAAGAGGGACAACAAGGCAGAAGTAGTCCTAAAACTCATTCATTCAGATGTATGTGGCCCAATTCCATAATCCTCCATTAATGGGTATGTATACTATGTATCATTCATTAATGATTATTCTCATAAAAGGCCTGGATATATTTGAAGTGTTCAGCAAGATCAAGGAATTCAAAGCCTTGATAGAAAACCCTTTTGTAAGGAATATTAAGATACTCAGGTCAGATAATGGAGGAGAATATACCTCAAAAGAGTTCGTGAAACTCTGCAAAGATGTTGGGATCAATATCCTCAACAAAATGATGTAGCTGAACGGAAGAACAGAACCATGCTGGAAGCTATGAATATCAAGATCTTCCTATGTGCTTATGGGTAGAAGCAGCAATGGCAGTTGTTTATGTGCAAAACTGATTATCCCATAGCACACTTGGGTTCAAGACCCCAGAAGAAATGTTCACTGGAAAGAAGCCAGAGGTAAGCCATCTCAAAATATTTGGTTGTCCAGTATTTATTCATATACCGAAAGAGAAAAGCTACAAGCTGGACCCCTCCAGAAAGAAGGGAATATTTGTGGGATATTGTGAGGTATCCAAGGCCTTCAGAATATACATACCTGTTCACCGCCATATTGAGATCAGTAGGGACATGACCTTTGATGAAGAGGTAGCACTTAATAAATTGAGAAGATGCTAGCTTGAATAATTATAAGAAGAGGAACCTGTAAATCCCACGACTACAAAATCTGTGAGGGAAGTTCCCAGAGTTGCAAAACCTGTAAGGGAAGTTGTAACTTCCCCTGATGAGGAGACTCTTGAAGATCATGATATAAAATAAGTTCAAGAACCTCCTCAAATGACTTTCTCCCATAAAAGAAAGCCTACTTGGGCAAGAGAGCTTATTCAAGATGGAGAGAAGTATGGTGTTCCAAAAGGAACCACGAGACAGGTGAAAAGACCAAAGCCATTCTCCAGTTACACGTCTTTGATGTGCAATCTACTTGATGAAGAACCCATATGCTTTGAAGAGGCCATTCAAAAGAAGGAATGGGCAGATGCCATGACAGAGGAATACCAATCCATAATAAAGAATGATGTATGGGAAATAGTTCCCAGACCAAAAAGTAAGGATGTGGTATCATCAAAATGGCACTTCAAAATAAAACATGTTGTTGATGGAAGTATTGAGAAATATAAAGCAAGATTTGTCGCTCGTGGATTTTCCCAGAAGGAAGGTATCGACTATGAAGAGACATTCGCTCCTGTGGCCAGATACACTTTGATCAGAAACATTATATCTCTTGTTGCCAAGATGAAATGGAAGTTGCACCAAATGGATGTGAAGACAACTTTCCTGAATGGTGTTATCGAAGAGGAAGTGTACATAGAGAAACCCCAAGGATTTGAGGTTGAATACAGGAAGTCTCATGTCTGTCGATTGAATAAAGCCTTATATGGATTAAAGCAAGCTCCCAAAGCTTGGTATGGTCGTATAGACAGTTTCTTGACAAGCTTGGGCTTTACCAAGAGTCAAGCAGACTCAAATCTCTACTTCAAAATTATGGATAATGAACCAGTGATATTACTACTGTATGTGGATGACTTATTCTTAAATGGAGAAGAAAATCTCATCACTGAATGTAAACAGATACTTGCCACAGAATTTGAAATGAAAGACCTTGGTCTAATGCATTACTTCTTAGGCCTTGAGGTATGGAAAAGTCCAGAAAGAATATTCCTTAACCAAGGGAAGTACACGGTCAAAATCTTAAAGAGATTCAACATGCTAGAATGCAATTCCATGAATACTCCCATGGAAGCGAAGCTGAAGCTGTTGGTCGATACTTCGTCAGACTTGATAGATGCCACATTGTACAAAAAGACTATTGGATCGCTGATGTACCTGACGAACACCAGACCAGACATCTGTTTTGTAGTGAACACCTTGATTCATTTTCTGGTAGAGCCCAGACGTGTTCATCTAGTGGTTGCAAAACATGTGATGAGGTACCTTAAAGGTACAATGGATTATGGTTTCAGATATGATGGAGATCATGACTTCACATTGAGTGGATATACTGATGCAGATTGGGTAGGAAGCGTTGCTGATAGAAAAAGCACTTATGGATGTTGTTTCAGTTTGGGATCATCCATGATCTCGTGGCAGAGTAGGAAGCAATCCAGTATTACTCTCAGCACAATGGAAGCAGAGTACATTACCACATGTTCTGCTAGATGCAAAGCTATATGGCTTCAAAAGTTGTTGACATACCTATTTGACTTGGAGATGAGAGCAATTGCGATTCTATGTGACAACCAGAGCTGCATAAAGATGACAGAGAATCCTGTATTCCACGACAGGTCGAAGAACATAGAGATCTGCTATCATTTCATCCGCGACATGGTACAGAGAGGAGCCTTGAAGCTCCAGTACATTAACACAGATGAACAGGTTGTTGATGTGTTGACTAAGCCTCTATCTCGTGTAAAGTTTGAACACTTTCGAGATAAGCTTGGTATAGTCTGAAAGGACCCTCCCTGAAAGGGGGAGCATATATATTTATTCCTTGCTTATGACCTCGCTATTAGACGTAAAGAAAGATGAGTCATGATTTTGACCTCGCTGTTAGACGTAAAGCATGACGTTGTGTGATCCTTGCTTATGACCTCACTATTAGACGTAAAGAAAGATGAGTCATGCTTCTAAGCTCATTGTTAGAAGTAAAGCATGACGTTGTGTGATCCTTGCTTCTGACTTCGCTGTTAGACGTAAAGTAAGATGATTCATTCTTCTGACCTCGTTGTTAGACGTAAATCATGACGCTATGTGATCCTTGCTTCTGACCTCACTGTTAGACGTAAAGCAAGATGAGTCATGCTTCTGACCTCGCTGTTAGACATAAAGCATGACGTTGTTGATTCCTTGCTTCTGACCTAGTTGTTAGACATAAAGCAAGATGATTCCTCACTTTTGACCTCGTTGTTAGACATAAAGAGAGATGTTGATGTGTTCCTTGCTTCTATCCTTGTTGTTAGACGTAAAGAAAGATGAGCATGCTTCTGACCTAGTTGTTAGACGTAAAGCATGACGTTGTGATTCCTCGCTTCTGACCTAGTTGTTAGACGTAAAGTGAGATGATGATATTCCTTGCTTCTGACCTAGTTGTTAGACATAAAGCAAGATGTGACTGACATTGCGCTACCGGCTTAACAAACTGTGACATTAAGCCAGTGTAGTATTTCCAGCCTAGTGCTGTGATGAGGTATCATTTTTACTGATACACATTTGATGCAGATGATGATAGCATTGTTTCGAGAATGATGATGTTGTCGATGAAGAAAAATTTCGATGACTCGTAAATGTGCTAGCCAATGTTTCAAGATGATATTGACAATATTGTCCTCCTAATGCCACTGATGATGCATACCTCTCTTGCATGATACTGTTGAAGAATACCCTTCTTGTTAAGGGGGAGTGTTGAAATAATGTAACTGCAAAGAGTATTATTATTATTATTTGATATATTATTTATAGGATTAATCCCCATTGTGGATTAATCATGTCGGTAATTGTATTAGGACCAAATCCCCTTTTGTGGATTGGTCAACAGACAATTATAATAGGCAGAATAAGAATTCGGCCCCAACAGTTAATAAGAATACCCAGAAATATAATAAAGGTGGGTTTACCCACCCAGATTAAGAAGTCATCCCTGCCAGTGAAGAGACACTTCACACATGCCAGAACTTGTATAAATAAAGGAGGCTAGCACCTCATTTGAAAAAAACTCACTTGCTCAGTTTGAGAGACAAGTTCTGATCTGTTACCGACAAAGGAGAGAGGGAGAAGAGTGGCACATATTTTGGAGAGGACTTTCTATATTGGTTTGAGTTATCTCTTGACATTGTATTGGCAATTTATGATAAAGAAGTTTTTGCTAGGTTTTCTTCCCCTAGAGGGTTTCCCAGGATAAATGTTGTGTCTCTTGTGAATTTCTATTTCTCAGTGATCTTGTTCTTATGTTGCTATTATCTATTGAAATGCAAAGAACTATAATAATGGAATAAACATTAACAAATCCATCCATTAGAAGGGACACGTGGCGAGAGCTCAACATTTTGATGACTCATAGAGTATAAAGGTCAAGGGGTAGAGTCGTGAGAACTCACGAAGTATGAATTCACGAAATGATTACAGTCGTTGATTGAAGGAGGAATGTAAACTATAGATATGACCTTGTTGAGACATATTGACTCAAGAAATTAGAGGCAAGAGTTCTGCAAACTCACGATACTTGAAGTCACGAGTTGATCTGAGCCATCGGATCGAGGAGAGATCTAGACCATTGATTTTCCAGGGAGATGAGACACAAAGACATGAAATGAGAAATCATGATGCACTTGAAAGGTTGGCCCACAGTCATAGTGAAGGGTCACATCAGTGAAGGAGAACTGAGGGACTAGCATGCGTTAAGCTCCTGTCAAGATTTTGGGAGTCGGGAGAATCAAAGCGACTCACCTGTAGAATTCGTGAACTATGAAATTGCGAAGCACCTTTCAAATAAGTGATGGATACAGCCTTGGTCACATCGAAGGGAGGGCTTCACTAGGAGATATAGAGCCTAAGTACGCTAAGGTTTTCAAAGGAATTAATGAGAAGGTTGCGGGTACCCTTAGTCCTGCACCAGGTAGTCAGAAAGTCCTATGATTGTTTTCAGAATGAGACTATCAAGGTATTAGAGATTCATTTGTCTCTGAAAGTCAGGGATCCTTGACCAGAAGGATAGTCGATTCCTGATTGTCTCAATTAGAATCCATAGAGAGAGATAATTTGTTCTTGTTAAGAGGAATGAAATTTTTTCCCCGTCGTGGGTGTGTTACACTCATCATAGAGACAAATGACATATGGAAAATTTTCGAACGTTGTAACATCTAGAGAAGCCAAAGAATCTTAGGAGAATGATCACTAATGACAAACAGTCTCAGCATAATGGCCACTGATGCAAAACAAACTAAGTTAATCTCCAAAGAATACAAAGAGTTGTGATGCTGATCTAGAAGAGGACTTGGCGTGACAGAAAGACGCGGAAAAAAAAAGAGGTATTTCTTTTCATTTGTGATTGATGCGCATAGAAAAGAGTTGAGGCTTTGTGCGCAAGAGATGAAATGCATATCTGACAGAGGAAGAGAAAATCGAGGTGTTCATGCAGAGATAGATCAGAATAACATAAAGATCAAGAAGATGTGAGTAGAAAGACACTAATTCAGGCAGAGCAGACAAGTGTAGAAGGACAATGATGATACCGGTAAGCCATTGATCAATACTGTATCATTGTGATAAATTTCAGCAAGCAAAGATTTAAAACCAGGGTGGTAGGGAGGTTCTAGGGAGGACAGTTGTCCTCAGAGTTTCAAGTGGGTGCTTGAACACAGGGAGTTGTAGCCTCCATCTTTTTGCAGCCAGAAAAAACAAGGTGGTAGGATGGTGCAAGGGAGAACTATTTTTCTTTGTTATATAGGTTGGTGCCTGTGTGATAGGAAGTTGGTGCTTCTATCAAGTTGGTGCTGGAACAATCAGGGAGTTGGTGCTTCCTTCTAGTGGGTGCTAGAAAAACCAAAGAGTTGGTGCTCTCAACAATTTGTAGGTTGTAAAACATAGGTGGTAGCCTCATATTAAGTTGGTGATCAAAGATAGATGATGTACAAAAAATAAAAATACTGTCTATCATTCGAAGAAGAAGAGGTTTTCTCCCTTTATGGGTTTCCTCGTGAATATTTTTATCTTTGTATATCATATGTGTGATTGATGTTTGTTATTCCTATTGTTCATGTATTGCATACTCTTGATGATCACTTGGAGAAGTTTAATAATATTTTAATAGGAATAAAAAAATTTAAGCACAGTAACAACCGATTCACCATCCCCCCCCCCCTCTTAGGTGTCTTAGTAATTTCAACAATTGGTATCAAAGCAAGTTCCCTTTATTTAAATATAGATCAATAAGCTTAAACATGACAAACCATGAAGGAAATTCAACCAATAAGCCTCCTATGTTTGATGGAACTAATTTATCCTTATGGAAGGTCAGAATGAGAACATACATCATGGCATTAGGTGCTAATGTTTGGGATGTTGTAGAGACTGGATATACAAAAACTGTTGTGATAGCTTCCAAAGATGATAAGTTAGAATTTAGCTTCAATGCAAAGGAAGAAAATGCTATCTTGAGTGGTCTTGCTGAAGCTGAATTTGTAAAGGTCATGCAACTTGAATCTTCCAAAGAAATGTGGGATAAACTTATTAGCAGTTATGAAGGAGATGATAAAGTAAAAGATTCCAAACTTCAGACAAATAGATTGAAATTTGAACAACTAAAGTTGAATGAGAATGAAACAATTAGTAAATGTTTTTTAAGAGTTGAGGAGCTTGTGAATGCCATGAAGGGTCTTGGTGAGAAGATTGTAGATGCATTTTTAGTTCAGAAGATTTTAGGATCTCTGCCTGATAGATTTAATCCAAAAATTTTTGCAATAGAAGAACTGAATGATCTTAAAACTATGTCGATTGATCAACTCCTAGGAACTCTAACTGCTTATGAAATGAGGATTAGCAAAGATAAATCCACCACTAGAGAAGCATCTTTTAAAGAATACAATTAAACCATGTGAGTACTTTTCCACCAAAAGCTAATAAAGACAAGGTGATCCCTAATAAAAAATCAAGATATCAGAAGTTGGAGCAACAAATTCCAAGAAGAAGGCCATCCTTCAAGTACCAAAATTTCTTCCATGGTTACTGTTTCTACTGCTCTAATTTTGGCCATAAGATTGCAAATTGTCAAATTAAATTTAGAGACATGCAACTAAGGAGATCAAGAAATAAACAATATTTGCAACATAGAACTAAACAACCATTGAGCAGACAAAGTTGCACCAATCACTTTGATCTATTGAACAATGAGATCGAATGCTATAATTTTCATAACTTCAGCCACAAATATTCAAACTTCCATCTAAATAATTACAAAGCAGATCCAAGGATAAAACCGTTAGCTAGAAATGCCAGCACATGGAAAAAGAAAGATAGTGAAAATTGCGGTCTAGTACTTTCAGCTCAAAGACAAAAGAACCCCTGGTATATTGACAGTAGATGTTCCAAACACATGACTGGAGACAAAAGTAAGTTTTTGTATCTAAGTGAAAGAAAATCAAGAAATTTAACCTTTGGAAATGATGCACCAAAAAAAATAAAAGGTAAAGGAATGGTAAGTCTAAGTAATTGCAAAGGGAAAGATCAAGATGTGTTGTTTGTAGATGGCATGAAACATAATATTCTTAGTGTCAATCAAGTTTGTGAAAGAGGATTTAAAGTTGTTTTCACTTCTAAGGACTGTGAAATACAGTGTATGAATTCAGGACAATTGACTGCAAAAGGCATAAGAATAGAAAAGAATGTCTATGTTTTGAAAGAAGAAAAAGAAGAATACCACTTAAGCAAGTATGATGAAAGTTGGTTATGGCATAGGAGACTTGGACATCTAAATTTTTATCATCTAATCAAACTTAGAAATAGTGGGGAAGTGAAATATCTTCCAAAGATATCAAAGCCATATGATTTTGTATGTAAACCTTGCCAAATAGGAAAGCTTAGTCGGACACAATTTAAATCTAAGATCTTTCCTTCAACAGAAAAACCTCTTCATCTAGTACATATGGATTTATGTGGACCATCAAGGAAGGAAGGTACAGGAAAATAAAATTACTTCATGTTGATTATTTATGATTATTCTAGACTGACATGGGTTGCCTTTCTGAGGGAAAAATTCGAAGCATTTGAAAAATTCAAAGTGTTTAAGGCTCTAAATGAGAATCAAACATGAAAAAGATTGAAGGAAGTAAGGTCTGATAGAGGAAGAGAGTTTAGTTCAAGGGACTTCAAAGAGTTTCGTGATAAACATGGGATCAAAAGAGAGTATACTATTCCAAGGACTCCACAACAAAATGTAGTAGTTGAGAGGCAAAATATATCAGTTCAGCATATGGAAAGATCAATGATGAATGAAAGGAATATTGCCGAGACATATTGGGTAGAAGCAATTCATAAAAATGTACATATTCTTAACAAATCTCATCTCATGCCACAAAGTGACAAGACTCCTTATGAACTACGGTTTGGAAGACCTGCTTCAATCAAGCATTTTAAAGTCTTTGGGAGTAACTGTTATATCAAGAATAATGATGAAAATCTTGGCAAATATGATGACAGGGATGATGAAGGTATCTACTTAGGGTATGATACAAACAATAAAGGATACATATGCTATAATAAGAGGTTGCATGAATTGGTTGATTGTATTGACATAAAAGTTGATGAAGAAATTATGGTATGATATGTAAGCAGTGTTGAATCAACAACAAAGGATATAGTTGAAGTTGAAGATGAACATGTCCAAGAATCAGAAAGAGAAGACTCTGAGCGACATGAAGATACAAATACTCAACAAGACTCAAATCAGTAGACAAAAACTAAAACACCTCTTAGAATTGTTAGGAAGAATCATCCCGAAAATCAAATAATTGGTGATATGAATAAAGGAGTTCAAACAAGAAGGAAATTGATTAAAGACTCAAAACAATCTTATATTTCTTTCCTAACGATGATTGAACCTAAATTTTTTAATGAATCCAATAAGCATGATTATTGGATTAGAGCTATGAATGAAGAGCTTGATCAGATTGAAAAGAACAATACTTGGGAGCTTGTTCCTATACCTGCAGATAAGAATGTAACTGGCTCCAAAAGGGTGTTTAAGAATAAAATGAATGAACAAGGACAAATTGTTAGGAATAAATCCAGATTGGTATGTAAGGGGCATACAAAAGTTGAAGGACAAGATTTTGATGAAACCATTGTACCAGTGGCAAGATTGGAAGCCATCGGAATGTTTCTTGCATATGCATGTCATAAAAACTTTAAAGTATATTAGATGGATGTTAAGTCATCATTTCTTAATGGAGATCTAGAGGAAGAAGTATATATGGAGGAACCTGAAGGATTTTCTCTGACAGATAATCATGACTATGTTTTCAAGCTAAAAAAATCTTTATATGGACTGAAATAGGCACCACGAGCCTGGTATTATAGACTGGACAATTTTTTACAAGACAAAGTGTTCAAGAAAGGTATTGTTGACAGTAACCTATACATTAAATATGAAAGTGATGATTTATTAGTCATTTTGGTTTATGTGGATGACATTATTTTTGGATGTACTAATGATCTTTCTATTGAGTGGTTTTCTAATTCCATGCAAGCTGAGTTTGAGATGTCCATGATAGGAGAACTTTCATATTTTCTTGGTTTATGAATCAATCAGAATTCTACAGGGATATTTATCTCTTAACCAAAGTATTTGAAAGAGATGTTAAAGAGGTTTCAGATGGAAGATTCTACACCTGTGAGCACACCTATGGTGGTTGGTTGCAAACTCAATAAAGATGATATTTCACCTGATGTTGATCAAAGAACATATCGATCAATGATAGGGAGTCTTTTGTACATCACAACATCCCGTCCTGATATAATGCAAGCTGTTGGAATCATAGGTCATTATCAGTCTGCTCCTAAACAAAGTCATTTAGCAGTTGTCAAAAGGATATTCAAATATTTGAAGGGCACAATGACTTATGGTCTCTGGTATCCTAGAAATCAGAATTTTCAATTAACTCCATATTCAGATGTAGATTGGGCAAATTGTTTGGATGAGAGAAAGATCACCAGTGGAGGTGCATTCTTCTTAGATGATTCGTTAGTAGCATGGATTAGTAAAAAGCAGGGCTATATTTCATTATCAACTACAGAGGCAGAGTACATTGTTGTTGCTACTTGTTGCACTTAGATTTTATGGATGTTACAAACTCTTGCAGATTTGAAGAAAACTTATACTGATCCAATTCCACTTCACTATGATAACACCACTACCATTAGTGTCTCCAAGAATCTTGTTCTCCATTCAAAGATGAAGCATATACCAATAAGGTATAATTTTCTCAAAGAGAAGGTTACAAATAGAGTTGTTCAGCTGAATTATATTCCTTCCACAGAACAAATTGCATACATCTTTACTAAACCCCTAGCCAGGACACCATTTGAATATCTTCGTTAGAAGATAGGTGTCATCCCTTCTCTCACCTAAGAGAGTCCATCCTATCAAGGGGATTATGTGTTGGTTGAATATCTGATACCTTTGAAAAAGTACTGCAAGAACTCAGGGGGAGCATGTTTTCTTTGACATTGATGTCAAAGGGGGAGAAAAGGTGTGGCCCGAATGCTACAGTTGGAGGTCTAGGAAGAATAGTGCATCCTTTCAGGGTTTCCATCAATGCCAAAGGGGGATATTGTTGGCATGTTTACAGGAAGCGTGTGCTTGTCATTGATGGCAAGAACAAAAATGACAATGTCAAGAAAAACAACAATGATGGAGAACTTGAAAGCAACGATGATAGCACTAGAAGAAGTCATCTTCTATGAAGACAAAGATCAGGAGGAAAATAAAAGACGAGACCTTTCAATCGGTTTCGCGTGATAAGGATTAGAGACCAAAACCTTTGAATACTTAGAAATTATTCTAAATCAGAAGAAATGATAAGCTCATGAGGAGGAGAGATAACGGTCGTTGGTTAGAGCACCATGAATAATCTGGACCATTGGATCAGAGTCCATATAGGAGGAATGAGTGTGCAGAAGAGGAGACCAGATCTCAGGCGTTAGATCTAAGCACATGGACCAAACGTCATTGGATCATGAGGTAAGTGCACAAGATTTAATTCCTTTAGAGTGCACAGGAGAAGAAAAAACTTGTAAAGTTTGAAATCCCAAGGCAATCCTAGCCATTGGTGCTAGGAAGGAAACGTGGCAGCAGATAAAAATATTCACAAAATCGAGAATCAGAAGAACTCCATCGAGCAACCTGAGATAGGAATTCGAAATGTCTGAGTTCACGAGTTGATATAAGCCCTTATATTGTGGGGAGTTGTGGACCGTTGATATGATACAGAGTATTTCAGATATTGGTAATCAGAAGAAGGGAGGTGAGCTAACCTCCGACATCGTGAAACATGAATTCTTGATGAAGTCTGGACCATCGAATCACAAACTGATCTGGGTCGTCAATCAGACAAGAGTTGAATCGCGACGTGTGAAGAGGAGATCTAGGCCATCGGATCTCAGAGCATTGTGGACCATTGATCTGACACTACAAACTAAGTTCATGAATTCACAAAATGTGAAGTCTCGAAATGCAGAAGTTGATCATAGTCGTTGATCGAGGAAGGATTATGGGTCGTTGATATGATGCAAGCGTGAGTTCGGAAATCAGAAGAAGGGAGGTGAGACAAATTTTGACATCGTGAAGCGCATAGTCACAAAATGCAAAGAATAGATATATACCATTGAAATACGGAAGATCGTGGACCATTGATTTGATATAAGGGATGTTCAAAATTTGGATTTCAGGCAGAAGGAGGTGGACTAAATTTCAAAGTCATGAAACGTGAAATCCTGATTCGCGTGAAAGGATCTCGACCGTTGAGTCACGGGAAATCTCAGACCATTGATTTGAGGTGATTGAAGTCAGTAGTTCAGATTTTGGAAGAAAGGAGGAGATCTAAATTGTGATCTCATGAAACGTTAAATCTCAACGCGCTCAAAAGATTGGCCCTAGGTCATAGAGAGGGGTCACATTGATGAAGGTTAAGGGAAAAGATAGCATTGCTAGGATCTACCTCGGAGTTTCGCGAGTTGGGAGAATTGAGGCAACTCACAACTAGATATTTGATGCGTGAACTCATGAATCTCCTTTTGGATAGACGTCTGATCACAACTCTTGATCAGGTGAAAGGAAGGAGCTTAGCTAGCAATGCTAATGCCCACTGTGAAGTTTTCTCAAGAAGGCAAGAGGTGCCAAAGGGATGAGCTTATGGAGGTTATCTAAGTAACTTCTAGAATAGAGTGATCGTATCTACCAGAGAATTCAAGGAGCTATAGGGTGATCGCCAGAGGAACTGAAGAGTCTCGAAGTAAATGCTAGTGGAATAAAGACTCATCATAGAGACAATTGACATATGGAAAATTATCGAAGAATGTATCTTCCAGAGAAGTCGAAGAATCTTAGGAGAACAACCATTGATGATGAATAGTCTCATCATAATGACCACCAATGCAAAACAAACTCAGTATAATTGCCAAAGAAGATGAAGAGTTGTGATGATGATTTGGCAGAGGACTTGGCATGACAAAAAGACGCAGAACATAAAAGAGGTAGTGATTTTTATTTGTGATTGATGTACATAAAAGAGAGTTGAGGTTCTGTGCGCAATATATGAAATGCATATCTGACAAAGGAAGAGAAAGTCGAGGTGCACATGCAAAGACAAAGCAGAAGAACAAAAAGCTCAAGAATATGCGAGTAGGAAGACACTGATGCAGGTATAGTAGACCAGTGTAGCAGAACAATGATCAGACTTGTAAGCCATTGATCAAAATTGTATCACTGTTATAAATTTTAGCAAGCAAAGATTTAAAACAAGGGTGGTAGGGAGGTGCTAGGGAGGACAGTAGTCCTTAGAGTTTCAAGTGGGTGCTTGAACACATGGAGTTGTAGCTTCCATCTGGTTGCAACCAGAAAATCCATGGTGGTAGGGTGGTGCAAGGGAGAAATATTGTTCTTTGTTATACAAGTTGGTGCCTATGTGATAGGAAGTTTGTGATTCCATCTAGTTGGTGCTGGAACACTCAGGGAGTTGATGCTTCCTTCTAGTGGGTGCTGGAGAAACCAGAGAGTTGGTGCTCTCAGCAAGTTGCAGCGTGTAAAATGAAGGTGGTAGCCTCACATTGAATTGGTGCTCAAATATAGATGATGTACAGAACATAAAAAGACTGCCTATCATTCGAAGAAGAAGAGGTTTTCTCCCTTTATGAGTTTCCTCGTGAATATCTATCTCTGTGTATATCATATGTGTGATTGATGTTTGTTATTCCCATTGTTCATGTCTTGCATAATATTGATGATCACTTGGAGAAGGTTAATAATATTTTAATAGGCATAAAAAAATTTAAGCACAGTAACAACTAATTCACCCCCACCCTCTCAGTTGTCTTATTAATTTCAACAATCCACACTTAACACACGGTTTAGACTTGACACACTACTACATATTGACAAACTTGTGACGACCACTTGCAACGAAAGTACTCTTTCGTCGCAACATGCAAGATAAAAAGTTCAATTTTTCTAAATCCACCACGTATTTGTCACTATCTCGTTGCATGTAGTTTGACTAAATTATTATGGTCAATGCTCATCGCAAGAGAGACGGATGTAGTTTGTCTGTCACAAAAGCGACGACTTACCTAACCTTAAAAATGACCGTTAAAAATGACTTAAAATAAATAGGTGGAAAAGAAATATTTTTAGGTCAATATCATCGCAATTGCGATGATAGTGACCTAAAATTGGACTATAAATATTTGATGATTTAAAGATGTTGCGACAATCTTGCTATAAAAATGACGGTTCTGAAAGGGTATTTTTGTGTGGAAAAATGTCGCAGAATGTTGTTAGAGGTGGGGAAAAAAGTAAAGCACGTGAAAAGGGTGATGGTAGATGTTATTTCCCTTCTAAAAAATGTTGCCTCAGATGTCCCGTAAGAATTTTAATAGAAACAACTACGAAACATTGTAGGAAATATGGTCACATTGATGGCGGATCGAATGAATCTTGTCCCATGGTAATTAGGTATATATTCATTATCTTTTTTTATTTTTTCAATTTTATATAAAATTATATATATGTGAATATATATTGTTTGAATTTTTGTTATAGTATACACTAATTTTGCATGATTGTTTGTAATTATAAAGTTAGAGTTATCCTCCAACTTTTCGCAGAATATTGCACCGAGTATTAGTAGAAATGATGTTTTACAGGCTGAGGAACATCATCATTACCAAGCAAATGAGGATCTCATGGAAGAAGATGATGGGACAAATCAAGTTAATGATCCCATGGAAGAAGATGACGTGACAAATCAAATGATCCAAGATTTGTTTTCGCTGCCAGATGAGGACGGAGAAAATGTTGGTATTTATCATGAACCTCTATTAGAAAAGGCAAATAAACGACTTTATGAAGGATCAAGAGCAAATCTTCTCTCCGCTACATTGTTGCTAGTGAACTTAAAGGTTATGAATAATTTGTTGAACACTTGTATGACACATATACTAAGGTATGTAATATGTTTCATCTCATATTATACATAAATGCTGAGTTTTTTATATTTTTTTTAGTGTTAATTAATGTGTAAAATAAGAATGCAATTTTTACGATTAATATTGTTACATTAACTAGTTGTTTGTTATGTTGTAGATTGTTAGGTGAATTTTTGTTACCATTGTCAAATATTTTACCTTGCATATATCGAGGTTTGCATGCCATTATGAAAGACATTGGAATGGATTATCAAACTATAGATGTATGTCCTAATGAACATATTATATATTATGGACAACATGCTTCGAAAACAAAATTTCAGCAATGGCTTATCAATAGATATTGAACCGATCAAGTAACAAAAAGGTGCCTCGAAAGGTTTTTCGTCATATTCCCATAATTCCATGTTTGCAACAATTGTTCAGGTGTGAAAGCATAGAACAATTTATGGATTACCATGCACATAATAGAAGTGGAGATGGTGTTCTTCGAATGCCTACAGATGTTTTTGCATTTAGGGAAATTTAGGAAAAATGGGCAGATTTCAAAGATGAACCTCGTAATGTTAGGCTTTCATTGGCAGCTGGCGGTGTTAATCCATTCAAAAAGCTTAGGTATATTTACTCAGTGTGGCCTATTTTTTTTATCAACAATAACATTCCTCCTTGGATGTCAATAAAGAGGGAGAACATAATGTTGACAATGATTGTTCAAGGTATTTGTTTACATTAATTTTTTGAATTTAACATTTTCATTTGTTTCAATTTTTGCATAATATCTCTTGTTTATTTATTTAATTATATATATTACATGATATCATTCCTTTATTAATTATGTGTAATTTCAAACAATTAGGTAAGTACCAGGCTAAAGACATGAATGTATATATTGAGCCTCTTATCGATGAGATACTAAAGTTATGGGTTGGCATCACAATGTATGACATATGTAAACCAATTGGGGAGAAGAAATTTAAATTATGTGGAACACTTTTATGGACAATTCATGATGCCCTTGGAATAACACATTTTTGTGGTATGTAGCATTCTAATATTGCTCTTTAATACTGTATACTATTTTAATGTTATCATGGTGCATGTTTAATTTTTAAATAATCTCATCGTATAATTGACATTAATCCATTTGTTGTAGGTCTTCAAACAAAGGGTAAATTTGCATGTCCAGTTTGTGGTCCTAAGATGAAGTATCATCATTCAAAATTTTTAGGAAAGATGGTATTTGACGAGTATAGGCACCTTCTTCCTAAGAACCATAGGTATTGTACTACTGAAAAACATATTTTCAATGGGAAAGAAGAGACTCGTTTAAAACCATGAAGAATGACACCTCACCTATGGAGGTTGGAATATAATAGAAATTGTCAAGGTACTCAATTTCATAATGTATCGTAGATCATGTAATGTTTTGAATGTTTATTTTAATCATTGAATTTATTTTACCATATTTGATAATTATTTTTGTGATTTCTTTTATGCTTCATGAAGGCCACAATCATCATGAAGGTATTAATAATGGGCTTCCATGAGGGATGAAATCTTATCCTGCTCAATTCATGAGGTTTCCCTACTATGAGGAACTAAAAATAGCTCATTTATTTGATACAATTCATATCGGGAAGAATGTGACTGAAACATTATGGCAAATCATAGATGGTAGGAGGGACAAAGAAAAAATTGTCAAAATTTGTACTGACATTCAAGAAGCCAGTCATGCAATGCGAGGTGTGATCCGATATTCAAATAGATTAGATGGAGTATTAGACCGAAATAGCCTTCCATGGTTATTAACAGAGCAACAAAGAAATGATGTAAAAGATTTCATTCAAAGAATTAAATTTCCCACGGGTTTTTCTTCAAACATAGAAAATATCTTAATGAAGAAATGTGAATTTGGTAGGGTAAAAACACATGATTGACATACCTTCATTAAGGTAATAATTTTGGTATACACATTTATATATATTGGCCTTATAGATATTTTATTTATCTATTTTTTCATGTCTACTTTGGTCAAAACAAATAACAATTCATTTTGTTGTTACAATATGTTTTACCGCTATCTCTCCCAAACGAATTTGACAACAACGTCAAACATGTTATATATGATCTTGGAAAATACGTGAGGTAATATGTCGTTGTGATATATATGTAAAATTTTCTTTCAAATTATTGTTGTACTTAATGACACGTGTTTTACTTGTAATGTAATGTAATATATTATATTATGTTATGTTGAAACATGTTATTTTCTTGTGTCACGATCTCATGTAGATGGTTGTCATTGAAAGAAATCCATGAAGATGATAAAAAGTATCAGAAGAGAGAAATTCCTCGTCTAATGTGTGAAATGAAAAAGTATATACCACCTACATTTTTTAATGCACACGAACACTACCTCATACACCAAGTTGAGGAGATTGAAATTTGTGGACCTGTTCACACAAGGTCAATGTGGATGGTGGAGAGGCACTTGAAATTATTTAAGGTGTTGGTTAGACAAAGAGAACGTCCTGAGGGTTCTGTGGTGGAGGGATATATGGTATATCAATCCATGGTGTATATTAGTCAGTATCTTCCTAAATTAGCAGTGCCAACTATGCATGCAGTGGATTGCATTTGGGATGTGAACTCCATCAAATAATTTGAAGATCAAGAGCATCTGTTGGGGAAAGGTAGAATGAAAAAAATGAGAGGTAATATATTAATAATTGTGATAATTTATATTAATAATACATATAAAGTTTCATTTTTATGTATATGATCATACTCATTAATATATTAATACAACTTATTTCATAAATTATAAATATTTATAATTACCTTCATATTGTACGTTATAACTAATATTTAATATTGGTGAATTATGTTTTTTTGATTCAGCTTCTCTAGAGTGGGATGCACTGCATTTATACATTGCAAACAATCTTGACTGGATGAATGTGTGGATTGAAAGATGTAAACAACATAATGGAGGCAGGTTATCATGGCAAAAACTATCTGAATTGGTTAGAGAAGCTCATCGTAATGGAGATGCCAATGTTATGCAAAGGGAAATTGATCTAGCATATGGTTTGAAAGATGGACAAATAAGCAATTTCACCCATTTTATTTAGTTATTTTATATTATACTAATGTGACTACATGTGTACTGTATTTTTCAGATACTTTCGAAGTTGTATAAATATATGTTAATTTATTAATTGGTAATGCATCTTTTACATATCTGACATATTGCAGTTGAAACACCATGAGGCTATGCGGTGCAATGATCATAAATTTCACATCAAACAATTGGATGAAACTGGGAGAACTTCTGATAGTTGAATAACTACAGTATTACAGGTTACTAAAGTTTCCTCTAGGAGTGATAGACATCCCCGAGAATCTGAAAATAGATACTATGGGTATTTAAACGATACACTTGAGGGTGACTTTAATTCCTTCAAATTATCTATGTTTGATGTCAAATGCTATAGGTTACAAATGCATGAACTTGATGAGGAAATTACTGTTATTCAACATGCCAATGGATTTCCAATGATTAAAACAACGATGTTTGAAAGAGGACATGATTGCTATGCTTTTCCAAGCCAATGTGAACAGGTCTTTTACTCAAATGTTCCAGGTGAAATGGATTGGTCATTTGTTGTTGGATATGATCCAAGAGGAAGGCCAATTAAGTATACTCATTTAAGGAAGAAGATTATATTGAAGATCAAGAAGATGACTCGACAAAATATCAGAAAGAGCCGGAAGATCATGGAGGGTCGACAGATGAAGAAGATGAAGAATATCATGATCTAGGCATAGGAGACAATATTGCACTTCCTGATGATGATGTCGATGAAAATATGCTCTAAAATGACATTGATGACGATGATGATATCATCAATCCTTTCAACATCGTTTCAGAACCAGATGATGATACAGATGTCGAGTTCGATGAAGAAGATCAAGATAAAGAATACAAATGATTACACAAATGTTGAGGTTGGATTAGGTATGTGACTATATAATATTTTAATTTTTATGAATTATTCTCTTAAAATAATTTACCTTTAATGTCATGGTTCAATTACATGTTTTTAAGTTTTATGCGATGTTTTTATATCCTAGGTTACATGTTATTTAATTATTATTTGAAACCTGAAAATAGTTGTCAATATAGTAAAGTACATGGTAGACTAAAAATATCATTTAGAAACACATAATTTCATGTACCTTAATTAATTTTTATTTTTGTAGTTTCTATGCATGAATCTTAATAGGACGTTGCTTTCGATTATTTTCTATTTTATAGATTGGGTTTTGGGGATCAATTGAGAGTGATGTGAGGGGGAGGGGAGGGGCCATGTCAGATTCCACCTTCACATGGTTGGCCTTGTTAAGTAGAGGATAAATTATTCTTGAAACCAAGAGAAGATCTTTCATTTTTATACCATCATGATCGTATAAGATTTCATCAATATTGTTACCTATTTGAATCTTCTTAGAATTGAGATTCGTTACATAGTCGTTGAAAAAAGACAAAAGACTTATGTAGAAGATATTAATTTGGTCTTTGTGTGGGACATTTTATGCTATTATTATGTTTTTTACAAAAATAACAAGGAACGAGGAATGAAAATTGCATGAGGACTAGACACCGACAACAGGCACCCGCAAATGGGGCCAATGTTGAAATTTTTTCAAACAATTTCTGTATGCATTGAAATTTTTCATGGATAGACTATTGGCATGCATTAATTATATGGGAGGGTTTATGTACTCAAATGGAGTGACACACTCACTTTCTTCCATCATCAACTCATCATGTAAACCATAAACCCTAATTTTCTTTCAGAGTACCCAATTTGGTTGACCCAAGTTTTAGGCTTTCGTTGGTCTTTCTTAATTTTTCTTTCAGGTTCTACATTAATGTATATATAATGTATCTATGTCATATTTGTGATGAAAAATACCTCTATTTCATTGATTTCTTAATCAACACCATCAAGATACTAGAGGCGAGCAACAATGACATGTGAATGGGGACAACGTTGAAATGTTTTCAAATTGTATCTGTATGCATTGAAATTTGACCTGGATAGACTAATCACATGAATTAATGATATGGGATGGTTTATGGACTCAAATTTGACTAACACACCCACTTTCTTCCATCATCAATTCATCATGGAAACCATAAACCCTATTTTTCATATGTTCTAGTAGATATGTTAATGATTCAAATTATGTTAATGCTAGCTTGCAAAGTATCAAATTGAGATTTAAAGTTGATAAAAAAAATATTAAATGAATCCAAGTATCATTTGAGATCGTCGCAAGAGATACGAATGTAAATAATCTTGCGACGAATTTGCTATACTATCGATGAAATTTTTTTTGTCGATAGTATAGCTAATTCGTCACAAGAATATTGTGTCTAATTTGAATGGTGTTACATGGTTCTCAAGGGGTGTAGGGATTATATTATGGTGCAATGTAGTTTAGTCTATAAGAACAATCTCTATGACAAACCTCAAAATGGATAGTACCATATCTTGTTCATAAGACAAATATTCTTGGTATGTTTCCTTTGTGGATATGGTAGCTCAAGCCCTCAGTACACATGATGCCAAACAATGAAACATAACAATTTTACTATTTAATGATAGTGTTATTTCACCCATGGTTAAGGAAAGAACTTAAGGTTATTATTTCCTATTTGAATCTTCTTAGAATTAAGATCCATTACATATTCCTTGAAAAAAGACAAAAGACTTATGTAACGAATATTAATTTGGTCTTTGTGTGGGACATTTTATTCCATTAGTATGTAATTTTGTACAAAAATAATGGATCTTGGAGACTACACCATGGTCAAGGAACAAGGAACACATAACAAGGAACAAGGAATGGAAATTGTTCTAGGACTAGACAACGACAACAGTGAAGTGTGAATGGGGCCAATGTTGAAATTTTTTCAAACAATTTTTGCATGCATTGAAATTTGTCATGGATATACTATTTGCATGCCTTAACTATATGGGAGGTTTTTTGGAATCAAATTTCACTCACACACTCGATTTATTCCTTCATCATGTAGACCATAAACCTTAATTTTATTTCAAAGTACACAATTTGGTTGACGCAAGTTTTAAGTTTTCATCAGTCCTTCTTCATTTTTCTTTCAGGTTCTACATTAATGTATATACAATGTATTTGTGTCATAGTTGTGATTAAAAATCCCTCTTTTTCATTGATTTCTTAATCAACACCATAAAGATACTAGAGGTGGGCAACAACAACATGTGAATGGGGCCAACGTTGAAATTTTTTCAAACTGTATATGTATGCATTGAAATTTGATATGGATAGTGTTAGGACCACATATTGTACCTTTTTGCCCATACTTTTTGCCATTATTATACCCTTCATCACACTGTATTTAGACTCATATTATCACTTCATCTGATCACTCCAAGGTATACAACGTCATTTCTCATCACTATATGTTTAATTTGTTTTGCATAATACTTTACATTACTTTTTGACCTAACCATTGATTAGAAGCGCATAAGTGTCCATATTTGCAGAATAGTATTCAAGGCCGATGCTGAAACACAGAACTATCTAAGTCACTGTTGAAACACGGAAGCTGCTACACAGTCCGAAGATGCAGATGCTGAAACACGGAGCTGCTACACAATCTGAGGACGCATAAGCCGAAACACGGAGCAATCACTCAGTTCAGAAGTGCATATGCTGAGACACAGAGGAGGCCGCCACGATGCTGAAACACGAGTCCTGACAGCTAGCAGTCAAACCGACACAGTCAAGAGCACAATTCACGTGGCTGAACAGGACGTGAATTGCGATGATGAAACAGCACTAGCAGCTATGTGAAGAAGCCGTTACACCAGCCGTAACAACAATGCTTCGTCCAGCCCCTGCATTAGCAGTCAGTTGCGTGAAGATAGGACACCCTATACTGATTTAGAAAGATCCGATTTGGTGTAGGATCCAGATCTGCCTTGTAATGATTGTATCGATGGGGTTTCCCTTTAAATTCAAGGGAAATCACCATTCGAAAAATCCAACTTTTTATGTACTAAGAACTTCAGAGAAGCGGGACGTGTTCGAT
>ML783261.1:317042-352094 GCA_009831015.1 Picea engelmannii | reverse complement strand
TTTACTACAACACTAAGTGCTTTTGGAATTGAGCATATATAGTGCGCAGCTATCTTTGAAACAAAAGACTTCCCTGGGTTGATAATTTATGTTTCACTTGGTTGTTTGAAATTAATTAAGCAATTATAGTGACCAACAGATAGGATATTCACATACCTTAATGGTATGGGATGGTTTCTAGACTCAAATTTCACTCACACACCCACTTGATTCCATCATTATATCATCATGGAAACCATCCATAGGCACAAAGACACATAAATTATTTTAATAGTATGTATGTCCATCCATGTCCTACTAGTCAACTTAGGGTTTCCTACTAACTATGATGGTAACATTAATTCCCTATGGTGAAAACGAGAACATAAATTATTTTAACAGTATGTATGTCCATCCCTGTCCTACTAGTCAACTTAGGGTTTCCTACTAACTATGATGGTAATATTAATTCTTGGCCCAAGGAAATTTTGATCCAAAGGATTTGTAAAACAATTGCAAGAAAACCGTGTTATTGTCTAGTGATTGTTTCTCTTCTAGGATAGTAAGGAAGGAGTCATATACAAATTTTCCATTTTCAAGCCTCAGATAATCCACCGAGACATTTTTTTTGGATGAGGTAGTTAAGGGTTTCAATAACCATCACATAAAATGTTAGTGCAAAAGGGAATCCTCGACGACTAGAGTGGAAAGTAGTCTCGTGTGAGAAATTGATCATCAAACATCTCTTTGAGGGTAGTCATTAATTCAACCAACATTATAAGCCTTTGACCACATACCCATTATTTCTTTTGCATCGAATTTCTTGGGACTACATCAACAAAAGTTTCCATATACAACTTTCTTTCCTTTGTTATAATTCCTTGAGATTGAAAAACCAGTTTGTAATGATTAACAAACTCCTTTTCAATGTTTCCCTGGTCAATGATTCTATTGTTTTTTATTTTGAGGGCCTTAATATGCTTCACAAATTCCTTGGATGGCATACCTTTGAAAAATATCATAGTAGGATTCTCACATGTCTTAAGCCAATGGAACCCAACTTTTATTTGTCCCCCCATTACTTTATATGTCTCATCAACCTTTAGTATTTTTCATTGTTTGGTCAGTTGTTATTCACTAAGGGGATAGGCTGAGGAATTCTTGAAATTTCCTTGAGCTCTTCCAATATTTCCTTGTATTTTATTCTTCTAAATGTCATTAACTATCTACCACAACATCTAAGAAAGGAAACGATTTTTCTAATGGAATATTCCCACCAAATTAGAATTCAACCTTTGTCCCCTTGGGGCCTTGGACTAAGCTTCCATATTTTGGGGTGGACAAATTCCCCCACTCCCCTATTGAACAACGGGTTAGCTTCCATATGTATAGGACCATGCAAATAATTCTTTGTATTCTTAAATATGTTAATTTCTTGGCTAAAAATTCTATCCTCCACTCAATTCCCATTATGATGTGTTGAGGTTCATTCTTCATTTATACATTAATTTTTTGAGTGGGTATACGTTCCCTGTATTTAAGAACATGTTAGTTATTATGGTCATGGGATACCTTCATTGAATTTTACATTTACCAGTGGTAACATTGGTTAAGTGTGATAGGAAATTTTCCTTCTCATCGTTCACTTGAGTGGATTCTTCCCTTTGGGTTTAGTTATTAGTTTTGATTCTATATTATATCAACATAAAAATTAGATTATCCATCTTCCAATGCTACAATGATCCACTATCAAATGATTTATTTACTCTAAGCAATCCTCTAGTTATACTACCCTTTCTGTTTGCATTCATATAGTTCATCTTGCCTGCTTCTAGAGGATTCACTAGAAATAGCCAACTCCTCATTCACTATTGCAACTTATTAAATCAATAATTATTCAATATTCTCCTTTCTTGAATGAAATTGTGTTGGATCACTAATCATCAATGACTATTTCTCCTTCTAGGTGTGACCTTCCTAGTAAGACATCACATGTTCTTAATTTGCCATGTGTTTTAATTGCTATGAAATCTATTATAAATAACTTTCCATACATGCATACTCACATTGTTAATATTCCAAAGGGTTTATTCTAGTATGATATATCATCCTTAATTGAAACTATGGTGGTCACAGTTTTGGTTTCTCTAATTATTTTTGTCTCCATCATAATGATTATTCTATAATCACCATCTAATATTATTAAATTGGGTAGAGTGAGATATTATATTTCCATATGGAATTGAAATCATTAATAGTCCAATTGATAATGTTGCAGTGATCCTTGGAATCTATTAAATGAATCCAATATGAAATGTTCATTGATCACCTTGTCGAAGGGATTGATGGATTTTATTGTCAACCAACAACTCTAGCGGCTTCAATTTTGATTTCTCTATCTTTCCATGTGTATCCTTCGTCATATTGTTTACTATGGAACCATCATCCAATAACATAATGGTTAGAAAGAGATATCCTATTTCCATATGTATTTTTGTGCTCCATCCTTGTCTAAGATCATAATGTTTGTAACCTATACTCCTTGTTGCATTGTATCAATAAATTTTTGGTATTGATGTCATTAATAGTCTAATTGATTGTCATGATAGCCCTCTAAATATGTAGAATTAATTCTTCCCAAGTTTCTCATTGATCACCTTGTTGAATCCCTAGTTCTAGATTTTAGCATCTATCAACTCATTGTTCAATTATGTGTAAGTCAACATGAAGTCTAGAGTTTTGTTATTTGTATCATGCCTTCCATGTTCTATGGAAATCAACAAAAATTCTCTCTCTTGTGCTAGTTTGAACATTCTTTGCATTTGGTTCCTCATTTATCTAGTGTGTGTTGGTTGACATAGATTATTTTGTCTTTGTGTCAACAAACACATTCTACTTAATTGATTTCTTAGTACAATGAATTTACAATTCTCTACTAATGATTCTCCTATTATTTTGGTGTCACTAGACACATCTTTCTTTTCACCTATGTCAATTGACATATCCATGACCTTTGTATTCTCGAGATTGTAGGTCCATGTTATGGTAGGCTTTGATGTTGTTTCAGTGCTCTTCATGTCAAGATGTTGTATTAGGGGTTATGGTAGTTAAGCTCATTAGGAGTTACAAGTCAGATAAAGGTTACACTGGTTTAGAATTGTGCTTTATAAGGATTAGGGGTTAATGTTTATAGGGGTTAGGTATGGTGAGAATTAAGGGTTAGGTGTTAGGGATAATAAGGGTTATAGTGTTATACGTGATGGTTGGAAATCATGACTTCTATCTTCACTATTGAATATTGGTGATCAACTTATCTATTATCCAAGGTTGCATAAATTCATGGCATGCTCCTGGCTACAACATTGATTGTGGCAACTTCCTGGATGTTGTAGATGCTCCTATTGTCTTGTTGTCTATGTGGGTGGTCCCTCAAAAAATGTTCTTCTCCACAGTCCCAACATTTCAATGGTTCTCTCATTGTATTATCAGCCTTTCGTGTGGTTGATCCAAAGGGTTTATTTCCACTTTGGGATGTAAAATTTTGTTGATACGCACTTTTAATAGGAAGGCTCATATTAGAGCCTTTCCCAGGGTTCTTAAATATTGAGGGTTTAAACTCCTTCTTCTTAAATCCCAATTGGATTCCCTTTTTCCAATCCTTATGAGGTTCTGCATTGTGTTTGGATTTCTCATAGCAATATATTTCCTTCCTAATGGTGTATTCTAAGGTCTTAGGCTCATCAAAATCGATTTGTCTCGAAAGGATTGAGGTAGTCCACTAATGAATCGTTGTATCTTTGTATTTTCATCCTTGATGTAAGGTACATGCCTTATCAGCTAAATAAATTTGTTGAAATATTCATCCATGGTGAGTTTTCCTATCTTGATTTCATATAACTCCTTAGTCTTCTCATCATAGTACCTCTCATATAGGTACTTCTTGAAATATTTCTCAAATTGTTTCCTTGACAATTCCTTCTCATGGATTCCTTTCACATTTCTAAGGTCCTCCCACTAGATGGAGTCCTTTCCATTCAAGTTGAGAATGGTTATTTGGTCCTTTAAGTTTTCAATGTAGTCATGGACTTTGAATTAGTTCTTTAGTCCAAGTAGCCAAGCTTCTACTTCTTCCCCCTTCATAACATCCCCATCAAAAGTGGCTAGCTTTGATTTCTTAAACGCTTAAGGGTCATGACCCTTAGCACTTTTCCTCCTCTTTCTTATCCCTTGAAGGGCTGAACTAGTCTCACTACTAGATAGTTCCTTGGAACTATCAATTTCCTCACTAGTAGGTTCATCAAGTCAATCCTCAATGTTAGCATGGTTCTTGGTTCCATGTCAGGCCTTATTTGAGGTGCTTCTTCTTGTGTTGTTTTTTTTTCAGAGCCATGCTTTTGTATATCAGGTGGACTTTGTTTTTTCTTATTATTATGTACTTCCACATCACTAGCCATTGGTCCATGTTGCAACTTCCTCTATATGTATGATAGGATTTGCAATAAGACTGCATTAATTTATGTTTGTTTCTCTTGTTATTTTATCGACCTTTCATTGTCTATATTACAACTTTGTAATTATTCCATAAGGCTTCTTGTAGTTTCAACTACGTTTGGAGGGGTTTCCACCACTCTCCTTTCATTGGATTCTTCTTCTCTATTATGAGAGCTTTCTCCCAACTCATGGTGTGTCACCATTCTTTACGTTGTAGTTTTCCTTGTTGTTTGTTGACTATTTGAGTGTTGATAACAACATTTTCTATTATTCATATGTCCTCAATTTTTATGAACAACACATGTAATTTTTGTAAGGTAAAATTAGATTCATTATTCCACACATAACAACAATATGTAGTTCAGATTTAAAACATGTAGAAACCGTAGAAAGTCTCACTCTTTTCAATAGTAAATATTAGATAAGCTTTTACAAATGGGTAGGGTAGGGTGCCTTGCCCCTTAAAGATTTTATATTAGAATTTGTTTCTCTCTTTCATGAGCCCGAGTAGGCCAAGTTTTGTAACCTGTTATGATACCACTCTGTCACACAAATGACCCCATAAGTAGCCTTTTAACGGATGGGGGTATAAATTTTTTGCTTTCCTACAACTCCTTGAATTCCTTGGATAAGGACACCATTTCTCTTTTCTCACCAAGATCTTTCCAATGACTGTACCCTTGTCCAAAAATGAGTTCTAGTTTGAAACTTATGGATTTCTAAAGTTTTTGAGGCTTCATTGGCCAATGGCCACCCCCTTTACCACGTGGCATCACTTATATCATGTCGTCTGACATGGCACTATCGTGACCCATGTTGTCATCCTCTGACAACAATGTGGTCATGGAAGAGGGGTTGTAGGGAATATCACCCCAGGCCTTCATGAATATCAAGTCGTCAACCCTACTCTATCACTCTTGTACATGTCTAAAACATCCCTAGAGACCCGAAGTCCCGAGGTCTCTTTCCACATTGGGATCTATGGTGGAGTTATATCCACCCTTAAAGATCTGAAGGTTGATATTTATACAAACTTAACACATGGTTTAGACTTGACAGGGGGTGTCCCACACCTAACTCATGACCAATACCACAATGCCACATGGAAATATCCAGGCATGTCGAATCACCACGGTGTACGTGAGCCCATCCAATTAGAGTCAGACACTGTTATAAGACTAATTTGCATCACACATGCTTACCTGGCATCAAGCCATCTCATTTTCCTTCTTTTCCAAGAAACTACTAAATATCACTTCTTAAAAACTTATTTTTTAAAGGCACACGCTAGCTGACCCACTACAGCCCACATGTACACGCTAGCTGGCCCATTACAGCCTACATGTACGTACAAAAGCATGAAAAATGGAAATTTGCTGACAGAACACACAGTTGTATGTAAGTTAACTAAACCTTTCGACCATTCATGGCCAGTCACTCAAATAAATACCTAACTCCTTCTAGCCTATAAAAGAAGGGATAGGGGTCCCATTTGAAAGGAGAAAAAACATAGTAAAGAAACTCTACCTGAATTCGTATTCCCCTTTACCCAATATTCTGCAACCATTTTGTGATTTCAACGAAGAAGAGAAGAAAGTGTGATAGCAATTGGTGCAGAGTAAAAGAGGAGACCAGGACCAGATTCATGGAGTAGTAGTCAACTTCATCATTGTAAGTTTCTTTAGTGAAGTTAATAATAAAGAAGTACTTTTCTCATCCCACCATATGAGGTTTTCATTGTTTATTGCATACATGTTGATTAAATATCTAACCCATTAATCCAAAGATCAAATCCATGTGGACTATTTTGTTTGTCTTTTGTGAATGCAGGTCAACCTTGGGAGGAGAGTTGGAGTCAAAGAACAACCAGGCGTGAAGAGGGATCGATACCAAATGCTAGAAATAAGGTATGTTCACTTGATCTTCTTAACTGAGTATTTTCTTAAGAATAATGGGGATTAGGTCTGGGATGATGGTAAAACGTAGGAATCTTTAGGTATTTTCTACATGCATGATAAAACCCTAAGTGCTATTCCGTAGGGGGATTTCCCACTCACAACAGAATTGACGGCCATACTGGGGATCTCTAGGGTTTTCTAGGAGTCCTTTTTGGGTATTTTAAAAATTTGTTTCATTACTTGTTTTTAGAGTTTCTACAAAAGTCTGGGCTAGCAGGGATTCTGGTCTTCCATACCAGTTCTTCCTGCTTTCTTTGCGTGGATGCATTTTCTTTTACGAGAGTCACAGAGGTACATGTGGCCTGTACAAGGCCTGTATGCATGTACCCGTGCCCTACCTTCACACGGCCCGCGTACACAAGCTAGCTAATGAAGTGCCAGTCACGTGTATGATTTCAGAAAATTTGTTTTAGAGAGGCAATCATCCTCTCCCTTGTCAGAAGTGAACCTTCTTAGGGGTTTTCTGGAACTCATTCTAGTCTCTGTTTTTTACAGTTTGTAGCTTAGGTACAACTTCAGATTGGTTTTCTTCTATGAAATTTTCCTTGGATTGTTTTTATTTTCTAACAAAGTAAGTTTCAGAGTCTTCAAGAGATTCTGGTTCTCAATACCAATAGTCTCTGCCAGTGTTTGATTTCTTATCTTTTCATTTTTTTGAAGAGTTGTAGTGGTACACGCAGCCTGCATAAGGTTTGCATGCATGTACATGTGCCCTGACTTTTTACAGCTCGCCTGCACACGCTATTTGTTGAACTGTCAGTTGTGTGCCTATTGAGAAAATTTTTGTTCAAGCAGAGGCAGTCATCCTTTTCCTTGTCAAAAGTTATACCTCTTAGGGTTCTAGGTCTCTGTCATAGTAGTCGACAACTTAGGTCTGATCACAACAATAGCTTTCTTTTTCATTAAAAAGTTTTCCTTGAATTTTTTTCTTTCATAGGGTTTTTAGACAAGTGTGAGAGTCTACTTTCGTCAGTTTGAGTGTTATTGTCAGTAACTCTTTGCGATTTGTGCATAGGCTAGAAGTTTTTCTTGGTCTTTACTAGTCATCATTTTTCCTCTTTTCTTTACAAGCATCAAATAAAAATAAATAAATAAAACTCTTTTATTTCTTGATTTGGTTACCAATTGTTGGTTTTCATAAATAACCAGGAAAAGTTTTGTTTTCATAAGTTCTTGGTTGTTTACTTAGGACAATAAGTAGCTCGTAGTTGAGGGAAATCCTGTTTTTAGTCTGTTGTTCAAAGATCTTAGAAAATTTTCAGTTTGAAAAGTTGATTAAAATTTTGTCGAGAACAAGTTATTTTGTTTCCATATTTATGTTTATCTTTTCTTTCGTCTCTCAAAACATCACTAGTTTCACTTTCATAACCTTTGACTTAAGACAAGCCATAAAAATTAACAATTAATTGAAATCAACTAGACTTTATGTTTGTAGGTTCCATCAACTAGTCTAGGCTAGAGCCTTGATTTAGGTTGGAGAGGAAACTCTTCAAGGCTATAAAAAAAACATACAAGTCAATGCTAAGGAGTGTAGAAGTCCAGTAACATGGAAATTATACAGGACCCCCCTCTAACACAGGGGAAAAACACAAGGTCGTGTGCGAAAAGGTAGTGGAGATAACCCCTCCAAAACCAAACCAAGCGTAGTGGGGAATGCATATAGAGGACTTGTCTTGGGATTTCGTTGATCGCATTTTCCATGGAGCTTCGTTGGTCTCAAATATGTTCGAGGTCCTCAGTCATATTTCAGAACACTTTCTTTCGATACCCTTGATAGGTTTCGAGCTTGATACCCTTCTCAATGTGGTCCACCCGATTGTCGACTGTACCCGCCTGGTGATTGTTCACGAGCTATCAACCTAGTTGCCTTTATTTTAGGGACTTACACAGGTGATCGTGGGGGTATACCACAGTACCTAGGGCAGACATTAGGCCATTCTTTGTAGATTATACCTGGAGGGTGCTTTCGTATTTGAGTTGCACTTGCACCGATAAGTTTCTCTAGTGTTGGTTGGTGTAATTGTTCTTCCAACTAGTTAGTCATTTGCTTGATTTTCCTTTAGGAACTTTTAGTGTGTGCTCTGGGATCCCTATTTTTCCATAGTGTGTTATTCAGTCGTGGCTTTGGTTATATGACTTAGGGTAGTAGATTTCCCACTCAGCCGATTGAGAGGACTTTTTAGTCTTTCTCTTAGAAACGTGGAGCCGCCTCTTTATAGGCATTGTTTTGATAACAATGGTTCTTCAGAGTCAATGTGTAAGACTTTTACAGATTTGAATAATCCCACAAGGGGAGAAACTCTGCATAAGATCTTCATAGCTAAAGTTCCCGACAATATCAACCAAGGAACCCCTTCACAAGGGGATTCTTATGCTTTTCCTTTCTTCGGAAACATTGGTGTCCCTTTTATGGCCACTTTGTACATTCCTGGGTTGAATGTGGGACTACCAGTTTGGTTGGGTACCATTCCAAATGTCTCGAATTCTCTTGACACTTCTCAGTTAAGAACCTTAAGTCATGGGCACCCTATTGATGTTTCTTCATTAGCAAATTCTTCTCCTCCTCCTTCTCCCGCCTCTGGTGAAAGTACAGTTACTAGTAACCGGAAGTCTAAACGAAATAGAAAGAGGAAGAATAGGAAGAACACATCACCAACCTCTGCGAGTCATGTTGGAGATAGGTCGACAACCTCTGCAAGTCATGTTGAAAACTAGCACCTAGCCTCTGCAAGTTATGTTGGGGGAAATCACCCACCCTCTGCAAGTCATACTGGGGGAAAGAGTCTAGCCACTGCAAATCATGTTGGGGGCATCGATTTTGTTGAGAAACCTATATGGATAGGACGTAAGCCTAAGTTCCCTTGTAATCTTTGCAAGGGAGATCACCTTACTCATTTGTGCCCTGACATTCCAGAGGTACAAAGATTGTGGTCCCTATCTGCAAGCTCTTCTGATTCTGAGTCTTCTAAGTTTTCCTCATAGTGTATTCATCCATTGGTTCAGAAAGTGGTCACACCGATGCAGTCATTGGCTGATCCCACTCCTCTTTTGAGGGGTGAGGTGCCTTTATACCTTGTAGTCTCTCAACCTATTCAACCATTGGTTGAGAAAGTGATCATGTCAATGTGGTCATCGGGTGATCCCACTCCTCTTTTGAGGGGTGAGGTGCCTTTAGACCATGTAGTCTCTCAACCTATGCATCCATTGGTTGAGAAAGTGGTCACACCGATGCAGTCATCGACTGATCCCACTCTTCTTTTGAGGGGTGAGGTGCCTTTAGACCATGTAGTCTCTTAGCCTATTCAACCATTGGTTGAGAAAGTGATCATGTCAATGTAGTCATCGGCTGATCCCACTCCTCTTTTGAGGGGTGAGGTGCCTTTAGACCATGTAGTCTCTCAACCTATGAAACAATTGGTTGAGAAAGTGGTCACGTTGATGCAGTCATCAACTGATCCCACTCCTCTTTTGAGGGGTGAGGTGACTTTAGACCATGTAGTCTCTCAGCCTATGCAGCCATTGATTGAGAAAGTGGTCACACTGACGCAGTCTTCGGCTGATCTCATTCCTCTCTTGGAGAGTGAAGTGTCTACTGACTATGTTTTTAGCGTTTCCATTTCAGTACTTTCAGAACAAGGGGACATTTCGCTCGTTCCAATTACACCCCCTCCAAGCCCTAGGATGGTTTCCTTTGATTGGAATGATCTTGTTGAGCCTCGTCTTCCTTCTTATGAACATTTTCAAATAAGGGTTGAAGTTAATTCAACACACATTTATCGATGTATTGTGGATGAAGGAGCTTCCGCAAGTAATTTATCCTCCTCGGTTTGGAAAGTCTTGGGATCTCCCAATCTTGTGTCTTCTTCGCATGATTTGTTGGCTTTTGATAGATGTCCTAGTGAATATTTGGGGGTTCTTCCTCAGTTACCTATATCTTTAGGTGGGAAGAATGTCCTTGTTGATGTTATAGTGGTGCAAGGCCCATTAGATTTCAATATGCTTCTCGGACATGATTATGTATATGCTATGAATGTTGTGGTGTCTACGCTCTTCCGGGTGATGTATTTCCCTCACAATGGAAGCATTATCACTATCGACCAGCTGGCATATGATAATCACCATCCTAATTCGGCATTATTTCATACTACCCCTTTATATGTTCCTAGAGTTCATGTAGACTCTACCCTGCCACAGGTTAATTATGTGGCATCTTATCCTCGATGTTCAATTGCTTCTCAGTAGGAACCTATGAAATCATGTTTTCATTCCCAAGACTTCATCTCAATAATTGATCCTTTGGTTTACCCAATGGGCGCATGGGAGCTCTTGTTTCCCCCTCTTGGTCCAAGTAATCTTGAGTCTCCTTCTGAGTTTGATCTTGTTGTTTGTAGATCCTCAATCCCTCATGCTTGTGATTCTTTGTTGATAGACTCCACCAGTCTTGGCCAGAGCCTCCATCATCATATGGAATATGGTTAGTTTACTTCACCCTTTGGGAATGTCAACCCTCGCTTGCATGATTTCTCGGATTTTGAATTTCCTCCAGATGAATCTATCCTTGAAGCCATGACTATGGTTTCTATACCAAGGGAGGATTTACATCATGGTTTGTGTTTTCTTCCCTTTTGGGAGACTTTCCAAGTTGACTATCGAAGAGACTCTTGGTATAAGCCTAGTAGCGGGCTCTACCTAAAATAGTTTCATACATGAGTCTTAGCCCCCATGGGTCTTCTTTTAAGCCCTTTTCAGACCCTCTAAAAATGAAAACATTGTCGAGTAATCTTGTTTCCCCTCACGCTCGTTAAACTGAAATTTGAAGGCACGTCTATCCGGTGATAGTTTTTTGGTATGGATGGTCAACTGTATGAACAAAGGTACACTCTAGGGACCTCGTTTCTCTAGAATAGTATTCTCAGGTACAATTTTAATCCTTTTCAATCCTGAGGGACTAAATCTACGAAAAATATACCCCCACTGAGTCCATAGTTAATCTCTTTTCAGACTCCCTAAAATTAAAAAGATCATTGAGTGACCGTGTTCCTTCACACTCGTTAAAATGGTCCAGAAGAACATCCCATACAGAGTCCATAGTTAATCTCTTTTCAGACTCCCTAAAATTCAAAAGATCCCCGAGTGACCTTGTTCCTTCACACTCATTAAAATGGTCTAGAAGAACATCCCACACGGAGTCCATAGTTAAGCCTTTTTCAGACTCCTTAAAAATGAAAAAATCATCGAGTGGTCTTGTCTTTATCACACTCATTAAAATGGTTTTAAATAGATGTTTGGTCATGATTTTTTACCCCTTTTTCGAGCCGACTAGATTATCTTTGAAAAAGGTACCCCAGCAAAGTCTCCTTTTACGTTTTTTCAGACTCTCTAAATATGAAAAACTATCGATCTTACCTTCTCTGGGCTTGTTAAAATTACATCGAAGGACATTACCATTGTGTGTTTTGTTAACCGCATTTTTATACCTACATCTTTGGACTAATGTTGGCTCCATGTTGCTCTCAACTGAACCATCTGAAGCATGCCTTATACGCAAGCCCAATAACACTTTGCTTTTGCGTCTTGACACCTTTGGCCCCGAGAGGGATTTTTCCAAGTGTCCTTGCTCTAAACATCAGTCTTGTCCTTGCGCCTAGAACTAGAATTTTTGTGACACTCGTTCCTCCTTTGTAACCTAGCATTCTTTTATTCTTTTTCCAAAATTATTGAAAAAGACAAAAAAATCAAATATACCCCAAAAAGAGGAAGGGAAAAGTATTTTCTTTTTATTCGCATCATAATGAGTTTCCCTTGGAAAAAGCACATCCTTTCGTTTGTTCATCAAGACCTGGGATTTAATATGACCTTAGGAAGTTATTCTTGCTCCGTAGATATGTTTCCTCCTCCATTTGGTTATTCTTCCAAACATATGGAGAGTTTACGTTGCCTCCTGCATCATGAACTTATGTCAACATCATGCTACCTAAGTCTCATCATTTGTCATGCTATTGTCCAAGGGAAGTTTTTACCAAGCCTGAGTCAGCCCCTCTGCAGTCTGTCTCTTACCCTCATACTTGGCCATTCCGAAAGTCCAATCAAGTCTTTGCTCGAAATCAATGAAGCCTTCAGTCTGATCATCAAGATCCTCTAGTCCATGCTTGACGAGTCGTTGAAGACCTCTGGGTAGTGAATTCGTACACTTATATTACACTCCTACCTGAGTTTTGAAGATTTTGAAGTTGATGGTCAAGCTTTGAAGACCTCATCTCCAGCCATCGGGACTTATAAGCTTCTAGAAGATGGATACTATACATGTATATCTTTTTGATTTTGAGATGTAAATCCATTGTGTATTTCTTGGAGCTACACTTTATATAGTTATATGACATGGTTCTATAGTGTATTTGATTGGTAGCCATGATTTTATTTCATTCTGAGCATGGGTATACCCGCCTTGGTAAGACAATTGTTATTTTGCAGATGGCACCTCCCGCATTTTGGTCCCTGGGCTCACTGGTTTGGTGCGCTAATAAATATTGATAATGTATTTCAGTCATCAGATGCTCTTCTGACCTCACACATTAGGGGGCATATGTTATAACCCTAATTTGCATCATACATGCTTACTTGGCATCAGGTCATCTCATTCTCCTTCTTTGCCAAGCCACTACTAAATATCTCTTCTTAAAAACTCATTTTTTAAAGGCACATGCTAGCTGACCCACTACAGCCCACATGTACACACTAGCTGGCCCATTACAGCCTGCGTGTACCTACAAAAGCACAAAAAATGGAAAGTTGTTGACGGAACACACAGTTTTGGGTAAATTAACTAAAACTTTTGACCATGCATGGCCAGTCACTCAAATAAATACCTAGCTCCTTATAGCCTATAAAAGAAGGGGTAGGGGTCCCATTTGAAAGGAGAAAAAACATAGTAAAGAAACTCTACCTGAATTTGTATTCCCCTTTGCCCAAGATTCTGCAACCATTTTGTGATTTCAATGAAGAAGAGAAGCAAGTGTGTTAGCAGTTGGTGCATAGTAAAAGAGGAGCCCAAGACCAGATTCATGGAGCAGTGGCCAACTTCATCATTGTAAGTTTCTTTATTGAAGTTAAGAATAAAGAAGTACTTTTCCCGTACCACCATATGAGGTTTCCATTATTTATTGTGTACATGTTGATTAAATCTCTAACCCATTAATTCGTAGATCAAATGCATGTGGAGTTCTTTGTTTGTCTTCTGTGAATGCAGGTCAACCTTGGGAGGAGAGTTGCAGTCAAAGAGCGATCAAGCGTGAAGAGAGATCGATACCAAACATTGGAAATAAGGTATGTTCACTTGATCTTATTAATTGTGTATTTTCTTAAGAATAATGGGGATTAGGTCTGGGATGATGGTAAAAAGTAGGAATCTTTAGGTCTTTTCTGCATGCATGATAAAATCCTAAGTGCTAGTCCGTAGGGGGATTTCCCACTCACAACAGACACTACAACAAGGTTACTTCGACACTTCTACGCTTCAGTGTTTAAAACACCCTCCTATATCCTCAAATCTCTCGGAGTCCTGAAGTCCCAAAGTTTTGAACTCTCAAAGAGGGTCCCAAGTGCGTACTTACAAAGTAGTTTAAGGCTAATCACAATATTTCTTTAATCTTGTTAAGTAAGTAATATCTAGCCTTCATGACATTACCCAGGTTATGTTCTACTTCAAAATCTATAAATATGGAAGGTCTAAGTATCAAAGTTCCATGGACCGTCGATCTAAGATCCTTCAGGATCTTTCTCGACCATTCAATCAAGAACAACGGAAGGATAGAATAAGAAGGGGTATTGACTGATAGCATTTGGTCTTCACTACTTCATGACCACTTTGGTCGATAACACTCAGGATAGGTTGAAATATTAGGGATTTCAAGAGTCGTGAAGTCATAAATCATGAACTCTTTCAATCGTCCAATCAAGTAGCTACTTCAGGTAGCATCCCCAATGTTGGATCCATAAGAGGAAAAAGACGAGAATCACATTGATGATCAACGATCATGATCAACGGTGAGGGGGACACCCATAGTCAAATGTCGGTAAGTGTTTAATGATGAGGTATATCCCATGATAACGTATAAGAGACCACCAGTTGTTGGTCAAACTGATCAGTCATTGTTTCAATAGCTTTCCTTCGATAGGATTTCAATGTTGTAAGGTTCCAACATCCTGAAGTCCTGGATCTCTGAAGTCCTGAAGCCTAGAAGGCTTAGCTCCTTTTGAATGTAGCAAATGGTTACAGGGTCCTGGTCTTGTCAAATTTTGGCAAACCCTCGAGGGCTACACTTTTAAATATTTATCCAATATTTGGTTAAGGCTTCAAACTTGATCCCATGGTCACTCAATAGAACAGTTTGAAGGAAACACCCTTCATCTACAAATATTGAATTCTATAACAGAAAAAGTTAATTTCGAGGGATCAACAGGACCTGAGGAATCCTGTAGATTTTGTCTCGAGTCTATATTTAGGAAATTGATCTTTGGGCATTACCTTTGATGTTTTTTTCCAACCAATACAGAGGCAAAAGTATTATTCCCCCAAATTAATTTAAACCCCATTACTAATAGTTCTACTTTTCTAAACAAAGGAAGGCAGGAAAATTATATACAAAATATGATATTCAATATTTACTTCAAATTCCCAGGCCTCTAGGCCATCAAAGCTGCAAATTCTACCATTCAAACAAGATAAATCATTATGCCATCATCTAGCTCAAGAAAATACATATTGCAAAAAGACAGTCAAGACAATATAAATCTCATAGTCACACTTATCTAAAATTTGAAATTAGTTGGAAACCATTGAAAGGGATGCTCTTTTCCACCCAACCATAGGCACAATTTCTCTTGGAGTATTCCTCCACTGGACACCCCTTAGCTAGATCATGATTTTATAAGAGATATAGAGGGGTTCTTATTTTTCTACTCAGCAACAACAAGGGACAAAGGTTACTCTCATTTTCCCATAGGAACCTGTCAATTATGTTTTCTATCCACCAAGAAAGAGAGTCTGTTGTGATCATTCAATCAATCAATACAACTCTATTTATCAACTTGATTAGAAAACACTGTCCAATATCTCTTGTACCTAGAACAATTTTTTTTCTCAGTTCCCCTCAGAACTAGAGAGCCTCACATGCTCTCTTCTTCAGGAATGGTCCTTGGACCCATTCGTGTGCATCTTTTGCCCTCTACCCATAATTTTCCTTTATTTTCTTTCCTTCCCCAACAACATTTCATGGTTCATATTAGGAAGTTTCCATATGAGTAATATTCCCATCTCCTCATTGACTCTTGAGGACAACTTCCCAACTGCTAGCCTAACTAGTAATTAAATTTTCTAGGCCAGAAGAATGTTCTGGGTCTGAGAAATTTATATCAAGCAAAGTATTGGTATGGCATGGTTCATCTCAACCATTATTGGTTCCCCTTACCATCCCCTCTCATGCACCATGTTATACATTGGAAACCCTCTTTCAACGGTCATGCCATAATTTCATTTTTATTAAATAGAAGATTATTTGCATTTCCCCCTTTTAGCAAGGTTCATTGTGTTATCACTGAAATTTCGTCTACAACATTGTATGCAAATGGTTACAAAAATACAGCAATGCCAACAACTATTAGTTCACCTACAGCACAAAAAATGCATTTTCAAAAGGAAAAAACTATACAAAATGGTCGAAAATTGACATGCGCAAACTCACTAAATGATGCAGGAGCATTGTATAAAGCCCAAGTGCATTCCTAAAACCAAGGAGACAGTTGGACATCCAGATGAAATTAAATAAGTTTTTATGAAAACAACCATGAATTTCAAAATCTGAAACATTTATGTAATGGATGGGAGGAAAGTGCAGTTGCATTTATGCCTCGAACATCCAAACTGATTTTGGAGTGTATGTTCATATCCGTCGGATGTAATAGGCATTTATGTGTGTTTAATGCAAGTAGCTCTATTTAATTTAATAGATTAGACAATTTAGGAGCATAGGAGGGAAAACAGATGATAGACACCCTCAACCCTTGTATCATTGTAACATTATCCAGAATTCATATGTTGTAGAAATGCAGAGAAGAATATAGGAGAACAAATAATTTTATGCATTTTTAGTTGTTATTTGCCATGTACAGGAGCACTAGAATTAATAGAAGAAATATTTTATTCCAATCTATGTGTTTGTTATGGTTGTTGGAACCACCTGTTAAATGGTATGTTGCAGGCTTGTTTGCATTCTCTGTGTGCATTTTTCTTCAATGTTACATGTGTGTGTATGCTCTAGAATTCTATGTTGAATGTTTGAATTCTGGATAAGGGGAGAATGAGTTTCAGTTGTTTCTCTTTATGAGAACTCCTGCAAAGAGTACAATGGAGGGTCCACAAGGAATGCGTTGGCCGGGCTCTGAGTTTCATCTCAAAACTCTCAGAGGAGATTCAAATTGTGTCTTTACAAGCAAGAGTGCTAGCAAAGCACAGAGTCGTGCAAAGTGTGCATAGGCTAGGAGAAGGGAATGAATTATCTCAAACTCACAAAGGAGTTGAAGAAGACTATTGTTGCAAGAAGCACATAGACTCGAAGACCCAAATAACCAGAGGTTATTTGAAAATTTGTCACAAGGAGTGCGCGCAGAGACCCTTTTGGAATCCTTTAGTTCACAAGCAAAAGCTCAGAAGGGATAGAACCTCTGAAGTGTTCAAAGGGAGGCAGAGGTTGAAATCGTCTCATGGAAGTTAAGTTCGGAAAGGATAGTGACTGTCAGATCCAGATCAAAGAAGACCGTTGATCTCGTATGTGAATTCGTGTATCAGAGTTCGAGGAATGGAGTGACCAGTGGTTTGGGTCAAGTGTTGTGGATTTTTGATTGGCGAAATCCTGATACAACGAGGGTTGTTGGATCGAGGGAGGCACACAGTCATCGATCTCATCGAAGGCACGATTTTGGAGTCGGGAATTCATAGAGGAAGAGGAACTATTGTTCATTGTTCTCTCAAGTTGTGAAAGATGAAGACTCATGCGAACATATGGCAAGGACCCACTCTGTAAGAGGAGTAAATAGGGGTGATAGGTGGCATGCGCTTGTCACTATAGATGAAGTCAACATTTGTTGACATATCATATTTCGGGAATTCACAAGGAAAGAGAACAAGAGGTTGGCACTCCAACTCGCGAAGTCATGAGTTGTGAAAGGTGCTTGCATAAGGCTTGGTTGTGGTCCTATTGTAAAAGGGGATGAAGAGGGGGCTTACACCTTAATCCCATTCACAATTTCGAGTTTCAGCTATTTCCAAGAGATGCGGAATTTCAATCGAAGTTCCCAACTCGTGAGACCCGAAATCCATTACGGGCTTAAACAAGGGGTTCAGTTAACCCTTGTCGTGGTTTAGAGAAAATCCTGCATGGATCTCGGCCTGAGGATAGGAGGTCTACACTAGTTGTGGTATCAGAGCCTAGAACAAATTCTTTTCTTTCTATAGTAGAAAGAAGAGAGGAATTTTACATCCATGCCACTGAGAAGAAGAGAAAGGCCCATACCTGATCCAACAGTGGAAAGAGAAATGCGTGAATTACATGATAGACTTGATGCTATGGATATAGCACAGAGGAAAACAGTTGACGCTAGGGATATCAGTGAAGCTGAAATTGAAAATGAAGATGAAAATGAAGGAGAAGAAGTTCCAGTTGAAGATGTTGCATAAGAACACCTATTCAGGTTTGTTGCAAGGATAGGTGCTAGGAAAAAAATGGGCATTCCAATGTACGAAGGAAACCTAGACCTTGAAGATCTTCTAGACTGGATTAGAGCTCTAGAAAAACACTTTGACTATGAGGATGTTGAGGAAGACAAGAAATTCAAACATGTTGTTACTATACTTAAAGGGAATGCAACACTGTGGTGGGATGAACTGCACGCTAACAGAAGTTGCAAGGGCAAGCAGAAAATCAAGAGCTGGGACATAATGGTTGCAAAAATGAAAGCCAAGTTTATACCCAGGGATTATCAAATAAAAATGTTTCATAGGATGCAGAATTTGAGACAAAAGATGATGTTAGTGAAAGAATACACTAAAGAGTTATATAGGATAAACATCAGAGGAGGTCATCGGGAAAGCGATGATGAGAAAGTTTCCAGGTATATGAATGGTCTACGATATGACATTCAGGACGAGATGAGCATGATAACATTCTGAACTGTAGATGATGCTTATCATATGGCTCTAAAAGTTGAAGAGAAGTTGAGCCGAAAGCAAGGTCAAAGAGGCCGAGGCAAAAGTCAAAGCAAAGGAAAGACAATTTCCCAGGACAAAACTCAGAATCTTAAAGAAGAGGGGAAGAAACCTCAAACTCAATATAAGAGAGGAGGAAGCTCACATGGGAGGCAATATGCTGATAGAAATACTTTTCCTCGAGCCAAAGGAAGAGGAAGCGGCAGAGGAGGTGAAGTGAAATGCTTTGTCTGTGGAAAAATCGGACATAAATCCTATGAGTGTCCATATAGGAAGAAAGATGGTGGTGAAACTAAAATTGCCAAAGCTTAAGGACGAAATGTTGAGGCAGAGAAAGTTGAGGGTGGAAGATCTTTGATGATGCAGAAAGTTCTCTTGAAACTAGAGAAGGAGCCAGAGAACCCAACCCAAAGAAACAGTCTGTTTCAGACTACTTGCAAAACCAAAGATAGGGTATGCAAGGTCATAGTAGAAAGCGGTAGCACAGATAATCTTGTATCTACGGAAATGGTAGAAAAGTTGGAGCTGGAGACTGTTGCACATCCAAGCCCATACAAAGTTTTGTGGCTACAAAAAGGACATCAGGTAAATGTCACTAAACAATGTTTAGTTGAATTTAAAATAGGAGGATATAAAGATGAGATATTATGTGATGTCATTCCCATGGATGTTTGTCATCTATTGTTGGGTAGACCATGGCAATATGACAGAAATGTGGTGCATGATGGGAGAAAGAACACATACACTCTAGAAAAAAATGGTAGGACACACATGTTGCTACCAATTAAGGATAAAGAGGTGAAAATAGAGATGAGCAACACTGTACTTCTCATGAATGGGAAGGAACTTATTAAGGAAGTCAAGAAGAAGGAATACATGCAATTCATTTTGGTTAGGAAGCCCATAATTGTTTTGAACAACACTAGGATAGATGATTTACTGGAAGAAATCCAGGAGTTACTGGAAGAATTTGCTAATATAGTAGTGGACGAACTACCTTGTTCGTTGCCACCTATTAGGAGTATAAGTTATCATATCGATCTTATACTTGGATCCAGTTTTTCGAACAAAGAAGCTTATAGGTTGACACCATAGGAGAATGAAGAAGTTAAGAGACAGATCCAGGATTTGATGGACAAATGATTGATTCAAGAGAGCTTGAGTCCATGCGTTGTTCCAACAATGCTCAGCCCAAGGAAGGATGGTGACTGGAGAATGTGTATATACTCAAGAGAAATCAACAAAATTACCATCAGTTATAGGTTCCCATTGCCAAGGATGGATGACTTAATGGATTGCTTGAGTGGAGAAAATATTTTTTCAAAGGTTGATTTGAAAAGCAGATATCATCATATTAGAATGAGAGAAGGTGATGAATGGAAGATAGCATTTAAGATGAATGAAGGGATGTATGAATGGCTTGTCATGCCATTTGGCTTGATGAATGCGCCCAGTACTTTCATGAGGTTGATGAACGAAGTCCTGAAGGATTTCATTGGGAAATCCATCATTGTATATCTTGATGATATATTAATTTTCAGCAAAACTGAAGCAGAGCATTTGAATCATTTAGTTGCAGTGATGAGAAGGTTATAGCAAGAGAAATTACTAATCAACATGAAGAAATCATCATTTATGAGGACATAACTCATTTATTTGGGTTTTGTTATCTCTGCCAATGAATTGAAAATAGATCAAGAAAAGATAAAGGCGATTAAGGATTGGCCATCATCGAAGAGCATGTTTGAAGTTCAAAGATTCCATAGTTTGGCTAGCTTCTATAGGAAATTCATCTGAAACTTCAGTGGAATTAGCACACTAATGATGGATACAGTGAAGAAAATCATAAATCTTTTCACTGGATGGAGGAAGCAGAGAAGAGGTTCAACCTGCTGAAGAAGATCATTGAGCAACCAATTTTGGTTTTGCCAAATTTCAGCAAGACATTCTAGGTCAAGTGTGATGCGAGTGGATTTGCCATTGAAGCAGTCTTAATCCAAGACTACAGTTCGGTCACATATTTCAGTGAAAAACTAAATGAAACAAAGATTAAGTACTCCACGTATGACAAAGAATTCTACGTGGTAATACAAGCGCTGAAGAAATGGAGGCACTATTTGGTTCCAAAAGAGTTCGTTTTGTACATCGATAATCACGCTTTGCAATTCGTGACTCGACAGGAGAAGTTGAACCAAAAACATGCTAAATGGGTTGAATACATGCAGAATTTTACTTTTGTGATTAAGCATATTTTTGGAACTGCTAACAAAGTTGTTGACGCTTTGAGTAGGAAATGTTTGCTTATGCAGGAATTTAGAGTTAAGACTTTAGGTTTTGATAACCTCAAAGAAATGTACAGGGATGATCTAGATTTTAAAGAGGAATATGAGGCATCTAAGAATCCAATTCTCAGGGACAGAAGCCAATGAACAGAGTGCATGATCCAGGATGGACTATTATTCAGGGGAAATCAACTATGTATTCTGAAATGCTCCATGAGGGAGAATTTGTTTAAGGAAAAGAACAGTGGAGGATTGGTCGGACACTTCGGTCATGACAAAACATTCGCAAAGTTGAATGGATCATATTACTAGCCAGGGATGAGGACAGATGTGAAGAAATGTGTGGACAGGTGCAGAATTTGTTAGCACACGAAGGGAAAAAGGCAGAACACAAGGTTATATCAACCATTACCCATACCCAAAAGGTCATGGGATGTAATGAGCATGGATTTCATATTAGGACTGCCAAGGACACAAAGGGGATATGATTCAATCTTTGTAGTAGTAGACAGATTTTCAAAGATGGAACATTTCATACCATGCCAAAAAACCAATGATGCAACTCATATTGTGAACCTTCTTTTCAAGGAAGTCGTAAGACTTCACGGCTTGCCAAGGAGTATCGTTTCTGATCGAGATACCAAGTTCATAGGACATTTCTGGAGGACCTTATGGAATAAGCTGGGGATAAAATTGTCTTTTAGCTTAGTGTATCATCCTCAGATAGATGGATAGACAGAGTTCACGAACAAGAGCTTGGGAGATTTGCTAAGAGCTTAGTGACTGAACACCACAGTCAATGGGATCACATTATGCCATAGGAGGAATTCGCTTACAATGATTCACTCAATAGAAGCACAAGGCAGAGTCTATTCCAAATTGTATATGGAATGTAGCCAAGGGGAGTCTCTGAATTGAAATATTCAAAACAAGCTGAATTCAGGAGTGCTAGTGCAGAGGAATTTGTAGAAGGAATGAAGGAGATTCATAGCAGAATCAAGGAGTGATTGAATAATTTGAGTCAAGAGTACACGCATAGAGCAGATCAACACAGGAGAGAACTTCAATTTTAAGTTGGTGATTTGATTCTTGTGCATTTGAGAAAGGAAAGGTTCCCAAGGGGAACATACAAGAAGTTGAAGATGAAGAAAATTGGACTGTGAAAGGTCATAAGAAAATTTGGGGCAAATGCGTATGAGATTGAATTACCCGATGGGGTCGAAATTTCACTGATATTCAATGTCATGGATTTGTACCCTTACAAAGGTGAAGAAGCTGGAGAAAAATATGAACAAGAAAATATTCAATGGTCAAAACAAATGCCTGTAGTTGAAAAGCCACAGATGGAAAGCATAATTGACAAGAGGATTAACAGAAAGACCAGGAGAAAAGAGTATTTTGAATACTTGGTCAAGTGGAAAGGACATCCAATTGAAGATGCCATCTAGGAAAATGAAGAAGAAATTCAAAGACATGGACGGACCGTGCAAGAGCTCATGAATAGGAGTTCATGAAAAATTTCAAGCGACCGAGTATGATGCAGGAGCATCGTATAAAGCCCAAGTGTGTGCCTAAAACCAATGAGACAATTGGATGCATAGATGAAATTAAATACATTTTTGTGAAAAATTGTGAATTTCAAAATCTGAAACATTAATGTAATGTGTGGGAGGAAAGTGCAGTTGCATTTATGCCTCGAAGGTCCAAACTGATTTTTGAGCATATGTTCCTATCCATCGGATGTATTAGGCATTTATGTGTGTTTAATGCAAGTAGGTAGATTTAATTTAATAGATTAGACATTTTTGGAGAATAGGAAGGAAAATGGACGATAGACACCCTCAACCCTTTTATCATTGTAACATTATTCAGAATTTATATGTTGTAGAGCTGCAGAGAAGAATATAAGAGAACAAAGAATTTTGTGTATTTTTAGTTGTTATTTTCCATGTATAGGAGCACTGGAATTAATAGAAGAAAGATTTGATTCCAATCTATGTGTTTGTTATGGTTGTTGGAACCACCTGTTAAATGGTATATTGCAGGCTTGTTTGCATTCTCTGTATGCATTTTTCTTCAATGCTATGTGTGTGTGTATGATCTAGAACTCTATGTTGAATGTTTGAATTCTAGATAAGGGGAGAATGAGTTTCAGTTGTTTCTCTTCTTGAGAACTCTTGCAAAGAGTGTAGTGGAGGGTCTGCAAGGAGTGCATTGACCAGGCTCTGAGTTTCATCTCAGATCTCTCAAAGGAGATTCAAATTGTGTCTTTACAAGAAATAGTGCTAGCAGAGCACAGAGCCATGCAAAGTGTGTGTGGGCTGGGAGAAGTGAATGAATTACCTCAAACTCACAGAGGAGTTGAAGAATATTATTGTTGCAAGAGGCACACATAGTCGAAGACCCAAATAACCATAGGTTATTTGAAAATTTGTCGCAAGGAGTGCACACAAAGAGCCTTTTGGAAGCCTTTAGTTCGCAAACGGAATCTCATAAGGGATAGAACCTCTGAAGTGTTCAAAGGGAGGTGGAGGTCGAAATTGTCTCATAGAAATTAAGTTTAGGAAGGATAGTGATCATTAGATATGGATCAATGAAGACCATTGATATCGAATGTGAATTCACGTATCAAAGTTCGGGGACCAGTGGTTTGGGTCGAGTGTTGTGGATTTTCGATTAGTGAAATCTCGATACAACAAGGTTTGTTGGATCAAGGGAGGCACACAACCATCTATCTCATCAAAGGAACGATTTTGGAGACGGGGATTCGTAGAGGGAGAGGAACGGTTGTTCGTTGTTATCTCAAATGCGAAAGATGAAGACTCGTGTGAATATGTGGCAAGGACCCACTCTGTAAGTGGATTAAGTAGTGGTGACAAGTGGCATGCACATGTCACTATATGTGGATTCAACCTTCATTGGCATATCGCGTTTCAGGGATTCACACGGGAAGAGCACAAGAGGTTGGCGCTCCAACTCGCGAAGTCGTGAGTTGTAAAAGGTGCTTGCGTAAGGCTTGGTTGTAGTCCTATTGGAAAAGGGGCTGAAGAGGAGGCTTACACCTTAAGCCCATTCACAATTTTGCGTTTTCTCTATTGCCAAGAGCTATGGCATTGCAATCGAAGTGCCCAACTCATGAGACCCAAAATCCTTTGTGGGATTAAACAATGGGTTCATTTAACCCTTGTTGTGGTTTAGAGAAGATCTTGCATGGATCTCGGCCTGAGGTCAGGAGGTCTGCACCACTAAAGGAAGCATAGACACAGTGCACAGGCCAAAGAAGCCCGTAAAGTGCACAATGTGCCATATCCACGACTATGTACAAGAAAATATGCACACTCCTATGAATGGCACATTTATGGTTCTTGTCGTTCCCCCAATGACTTATGGACCAACTCCCAACCTGATTTGACCTTCAGATCTAAGAAAAATCCGAATGGGGGACTGGTCAAGGACCAAAGGGTGCCCTAAAGGGCCTCTTATTCACACTAAGAACCAGTTACATATTGCCTTGAAGAAATCCTATAAATGGAGGCCATGGGTGCACTAAGAAATAAATATTTGCATAGTATTGTTATGTTTCCTCAATTCTCCCTTGAGAATCCTCTTTTCTCCTAGGAGCATCCAAGCAACATTGCAATAGGCCATTCCACTCACCTCTTGAGGGAATGGGCATTGGTTTTCTTCATGATTTGCCATTTTTCTTCCATTGTAAGAAGAGCTCCCCATTAGGGATCTGAAGATACCTCCCAAGGAGGGTGACTCATAAGTCCTCATTTTTCTCTACGTTGTTTTTCCAACTAATATAGTTATCCATTGGTGGCATAATCTTGGTCATTAGTTGATTGTTTATGGTTCTAACAGTTTCTTATGCATTCTAGTTTTATTTCCTTAGTTTTTTTTAGTTTGTTTAGTTGTTTATTTAATGTGTTTTGCTTGTTTAAATCCATGCACTAACCTATGTATTGTCTAGCAGGCCCAACTAGGCATATAAGTGCCATTGTTTTCTCACCCAAGTGACGAAACAAGCACAACAGATTGGCGACCATACTGGGGATCGATATCAAATTCTACCTTATTTGGGCTTAGAGAGCACTTATTTTTAATCTATTTGTCTTGTAGGTACCAAAACCAACCTAGCCTTACCTTTCAAAAGAAATATTTTGAGCTGGAGGAGGAGAATTTCACTCAAAAAATTTCCCCTCAACACATATCAAAACGTGCATGGGTGTTCTAGCCCATAGATGTGTACTTAGCGCACTGGGTGCCCAAAAGACTTATGTTCTTTGCGCTTTCTGTGCACTGTGCACACAAAAGGATTTAGTTCTCTACACATTTTATGCAATGTGCACCCACTACGCCTCTATTACAACTATAAACCGTGCACATTTTCAGAGTTTCAAAATTGTAAGGGTTTTTTGTGATGATTTGAAAGCCCCTAGCCTTAAAATTTTTGCTTTCATGCAATTTGTAAATGCACTCCACTTAGATTGATTTCCCATATGAAAGGTTAGTTAAACATAGGCACTTAGGGGGTAGAAAGAACCATATATTATTCTCTTTTTCTTTGGTTACCACATGGATGACTTGTTTGGTTTGTAAAAACTTAAGTTAATATTATTGTTATCACATATAAAACACTTGCATTGGGACTAGAAATTAACTTTGATCATTGAGTATGCTCTTCTCTCGCATCATAGATAAATATTGAGAATCAGAAAGGTGGTTAAGGGGACATTTCATCTCTCTTAAAAAATATTTAGGAGAGGACAAAGCCCCCCTAGAGACCCTCTTAGTTTCCTTTTGAAAACATCTTAAATTTGTAAGGGCCCATACATGCCCACATGTTGCATACATAGGATAGTTTCTTGAAATTTCTTCCTTAGTTTACATCATTAGGAGAGTTTAAAGATCAAATTAATGGGACCATACATGCCCACATGTTTGCAATCTAAGATATTTTTTCAAGCTTTCTTAATGTAAACAACATTAGGGAGTTTAAAGGATTGGTAAGGACCCATATGTCCACATGCTAGTTCTTTAGGGATTTTAAAATTTTGTAAGGTTGTACCAATGACACTTAGTAAGATAGGTAACAAAGAGTTGTAACGACCATAGGAAGTCCACATGTTGCAAACTCACACTGAACTTATTAAAATTTGGCACACTCTTTCACTTTCTCACACACAAAGTCATTCCTCACTCACATAATTTCCATCTTAAAATTGTGGAGGTTGAAGTAGGTTTTCTCCAAACGAATTCCGAAGCGCCCACTATTTTTAGAGAAATTATCCACACCCACTTAATTCAAACGATATTGGTTCACACCCCCAATCTCTCAACCCACCACATCTAATTTTTTTCTAAAAACTCACCAAGTTTTCCTCCACAGGAGGTGCCAAAAGAATTTTTTTAGTCTAGGTAGGATCTTAGGGATGGGCATCCAAATAACCCCTCGTTATCGAGTTCTCACATTTTCAAACATTAGATGTTGACAAATAGGGAAATTTAAAATCCTCCAATTCAAGTGTTACTACACCATAAGGGAGGGAGATACCCATGAAGGTTTGAAGGCCGAGGTTTGGTTTTCTTTGCGGCCCCCCTTAAGTCACCCAACTCTTGGAAGGGATCCATCCCATGACCCATTTCTGAGGCCGAAAATCTAAATGTCGCACTTTGACCAAGGTACCTAGTGACCAAATTTAGGACATCTACCCAGGTGGAAATTGTGGGTTGCAATTGCACCTTGATCAGATTTTGTGTGGCTATTGGGAAATATCACCAACTCTTTCGGGATATGCACCCTCTACCACTAATTATAACTGATTTTTTCATCCTTCACTAGTTCCTCTTTTGGTGACTTCAGACCCCACTATTGAGTTCTCTTGGAAGGTCTAGTGCTATTTGAGAGGAAGGATGATATGTCTTTTAAGACACAAGCATTTTTTTTATTTGTTCCCCCACACGGAAAAAAATCCACCTACCCACATGTATGCTTATTTACAGTTGATTTATGTATGATGCTCATTTGATTATATCCAATTGTGAGTTATATTGTGAAGGTCCAAAGTATACAAATATCTTGTTCATTTATTTCTCTCATCACCACTTTCACACATCCACTTTGCTAGTCGAATATCATACGGGACCCATAGAATCCATGTCGTTCCAGATACTTGCAAAATATCCCTCCTATTCTAGGAGGAGTTCCTAGTCTTGTAGACTAACCAGCTCAACCATATCACACCCCCGTGAGTGCCACTATTTTGGGATCATATTTGATTGGCTCCACTTTACTTGGGTCCAATTCTCAAGGCCATCCATCCACTAGCTCTCCTTCACAAGGAGGCGGAGGGAAAACTTATTCTCAAGGGAGAAGTACAACCCCAACAAATCCCTCTCAAGGGTTAGGTCCACTACCTGCTCACACCATGGATGGAACTAATCCTCCACAAACTCGCCCCATGCCATACTTATCATTTCTCAACATTCCTTATTTGACTAAACTCACGAATGATCCCATTTTACATGACCACACATGGCCTAATATGCCTACCAAGCTACCTTCAAATATTCCCAAATTTGAAGGAAAAATGGGGGAAGATCCCGCCAACCATGTCATGACCTTCCACTTATGGTGATATTAAAATAACATCATGGATGACTCCATACACCTAATGTTATTTCAATGAAAACTCACTATTCCATCGGCCAAATGGTATGTGGACAAAAAATCAGGGTCCCATGTGACTTTTGAATCCTTGGCCAAAGCCTTTTTGGCCTTCTTCCAAATACCTGTTCATCATGACATTGGTTTATAAATGTTCTCTGAGTGAAAACAAACCTCAACTATGCACATTTATTACCACATCCATGAATAGCATCGGCGACGTAGTTTATGTAAAGAAAAAACCGCCAAAGAAAAATGTCTTGATTGGTTTCTAAAATCACTCGTCTCTATACTTGCCAAAGATGTAGCATCCACATTCCCCCAATTCGAAGAGGAAGACATCAACAAGGCTCAATAGTTAGACCTCATTTATTCTCAGTTAGGTTACTTATACACAATATTACCTAATGCACTGATGCAGGAGCATCGCCAACGTCAAGCGAGCGTGGGGCAAGCGCAACACATTTTGAGCATGATCCGTCAGGATTTCTCGAAATGACTATGGTTGAGTTTTTATTTGCATGCATTTATTAACCATTAGGAAACTTTAATGAAAGAGCGAGAAAAGAAATGAATTATACAGCCATTAACATATTTTCAGATCTGAAAAACAATGAAAAACAGCGAACCATAATGCACAAGTTTGATAACGGAGTTCGGCAACTTTGCCTACGTCTCCGGGCATTTTCTCTGTGAGGGAGGCTTCTTGATTTCTTTTCAAAAGATTATTAGTACATATTTACAATGCTTATTGGCTTCTAGAATGATTTTTTCTTGTTCGCCATGATCTCTAGAATCTTGCACAACTTACGGCACCTGAAACGGATGTCCCGAGCTCTCAGAAATCGTCCGACAGCATCTCTACCTCAACAACTTCCTTGCCTCAATCTGGCTTAGACCTGGCTTTGCCTCAGCATCTCTGCTCTCCAAAACCGTCAAAATCTCTCCAAATCTGCCCAAATGGCCTCAACATGGCCTTGGTTAAATAGTTGGGAAAGTTGGTTTCAATCTCCAACTTCCTCCCAAAAAATTAGGCTCTAAAAAAGCCCAATAACCCTTAAAAATGAGTTAATTACATTCAAAATGGGCTAACAATGGTTTAAAACCCAAAATTAGTTGAAAAACTATATAATATGGTTATATATCGGGCTTTATCCCCTTTGCCTGGGCGCACGCCCTCTTTTATGGTCACATGGCTTTAATAGGGCCAAGCTCTAGCCCAAAGGGCTAAGCGTTGGCCCTAACCATGCGTTGACTCCTGCTCTCGGTCTTATGGCACACACACACAACCTCGAGCTAAACAAATAACCGTTGCAACACATATGTAAAAACCCGCGCTCCATTCCATATGGCCGAGGGTCATATGTCCGTTGTTCAAAAAAAACCGGGGGTCAAACATTGAAACCGCGCAATATAACCGCGCACAAAACGGTGGTCGCATATGTTAACCCCAAACATTATATGTAACCGTTACATTCATGCGCCATGTTCAAACACCGCCGTAACCATGAATTAACGGTTCCATTGTAACCGTTGCAAACCGTTTAAACAAACACGCCAATGGTTAACCTCCACCGCGCTCCAGGTTCCGGGGTCATGGTCGTGTGCGCCGAGGGCTGGGGCTTGGGCCCCGGCCCTTTTTCCGCCGGTTCAAACCCTCCATGCAACACAAATACAATATGTGCCGCCCACATAACAAGTCACATAATGCGGTGTAATGGTTAGGCGAACGGTGTTAAGGCGTAGACGGAGGGAGGTCCGGGGTTTGAATCCCCCGGGCCCAAATATTTTTTTACATAGCCGTCATTGGCTAAACCTGGGGTGCCACATGGCAGCCCGCGATTAGGCCATGTGGCACCTCACCATTCGCCCAAAGCATGCCACGTGTCAACCGTTGATTCGACGAAGACAACCAACCGGAACATGCCACTTGTCAACCACTAATTGGCCCATGTCACTGCCACACGTCACTGCCACATCACTTGCCGTACGATGCTGACGTCATCCGCCACGTACGCTGCTGACGTCATCCCGTGCCACGTGTCACCCTTCCAGTGGTGAGACGTGTCACCTCGGGATTGATCCAACCGTACGTCCAAAACACCAAATCTGCCTGACATGTGTCATGCTCTGGTGCTGCCACATGTCACCTGTACAGAACCTGCCACATGTCGTCGTACGGACCTGCCACGTCATCTGTACGGACTGACACGTGTCCTGCCCAGTCAACATTTTTTTTGCCTGTTTGACATTTCGGTCAGAACGCGATATCTTCTCCATACGGACTCCGTTTGACATAAAAATTATACCACCGGAATCAGGAAGACGATTCAGACGCAATGGTGTTGGTTTCGTCGAATTCTGAGCAGTTTCATTTTTGAGCATTTTTATGCCCTGACAGGCTTCTAAATCCGATTTCGGATCAGAGCACATGATAAATTGTTTAAAAATTTTGAAGATTGTGTTAGAAAACTGAGAGGGGGGGGTGAATCAGTTGTTACCATTCTTAAACAATTATGGTTCTTTTAAACTCTTTGTAGAGACACTAAATGATGATCACAATAATGTAGAGAAATAAACAATGGTACTTTCAGCATCATTCACATATATGAGAAACACAGAGACAAATATTTCCCAAGGAAACCCATGCAGGGTAAAAACCTATTTTTCTTTATATGATAAGTAATGGTTACAATCTTTACAGTATCATCCATATGAGCACCAACTCATAATGAGGCTACAACCTCAGTTTTGCAAGCTGCAACTTGCTGAGAGCACCAACTCTCTATTTTTTCTAGCACCCACTAGAAGGAAGCACCAACTCCCTGGTTTCTCTAGCACCCACTAGAAGGAAGCACCAACTCCCTAGTTTCTATAGCACCAACTATAAGGAAGCACCAACTCCCTGTGTTCAAGCACCCACCTGAAACTTTGAGGACACCAGTCCTCCCTAGCTCCTCCCAACCACCCTGAAATATAAATCTTTGCTACTGAATTTATTACAGTGATATGATGTTCGATGATGGATTACCTGACTTATCACTGTTCTGCTACATTTCGTTGCTCTGTCTACATCATTGACTTTATGCTCACATCACTTGCGCTGTCTGTTCTTCTGCTTTTTATGCTCTGTGCGCAATGTCCATTCGCTACACAGTTCCTCTTCTCTTCTCTTCAGTTGTTGCACTCTCCTCCTTTTTCACACATGAATTGCCTTCCCCAACAACAATCATAATAACCTCTAACAACAACAGCAACCCCATCTCTTCTCTATACTGCGTATTTATAGCTTCTGTGCACTTTGTGCATGCAGTGTTCGCAATGCCTCTGCATGCTGACTTTGCGTCGTTATCCTCCACCTCTCGAGTGCTCTGTCTGATTATCATCGTGACTCTTCAGCTTCTCTGGTGGTTCACCCCACGTGTCCAGCATCACTGTATGTTATACTGAGATTCCTCAGCCTCTCTGACAATTTGAGACTCTTCGTCTTCTCTGTGACAATCGAGCTCACCTTCTTTGTTTCAGTTACAGGCCTCAATGCTCATCAGCTGTCAATCATCTCCACTAGAATCTTCAGCCCTCTCAGAGACTCTTCACTACCTCTGCCAGTCATCCCGTAGTGTCTTCGAGTCCTCTGGCAGAACCCATCAACGGTTTCTGGTAGTTACACTGTATCGTGCTATAATTTCCCTCCGATCTTGTTCAAATTCATCTGCACCGTTGGATTGAATCCATGGGATCTTGCATTTATTTCGGCATTTCGGCATTCGACAATTCTGTGTTGAGTGTCTTGACACTTTATTTCTTGATCTCCGAAGTTCTGATACAAGACCTTTCTGCACTAGTTCCTTCCCCAATATGATTATGGTCATAACCAAGCGCCTATGCAAAAAAGCCCTTTTGCGATTTCTCATTTCGTGATTTTCGACATTGTGCTCCGTTGACCCCAAGTCAGCGAAATTTTGATCACTTTCCACATTTCCTATGATTCCATGGTCTAGATCTGGTCTTGATTCAACAGCTACAATTGAATCGTTATTTCACAATTTCGGCATTCTTGAAGCATTGGGTTCTTTGCTTCTCTATGTCGCGATTCGCGAAACTTCGATATGGAGTATGCTCAATGGTCCAGATCTGATCTCTATTTAATGGCTGTGATTGAATCGTGATTTTGCATATCGCGAAATCAGCATTCTTGATGCATTGGTTTCTTTGCATCTCCAAGTCGTGATTCATGAAACTCCGATATGGAGTATGATCAACAGTCCAGATCTGATCTTTATTTAACGGCTGTGATTGAATCGTGATTTCGCATATCGTGAATCTGAAGATGAATCATCTTGAATCTCCAAGTCGCGATCCGTGAAACCCCGAGATGGAGCTGAGATCAATGGTCCACAATATCGATGATTCTACGGTCCAGATCTCATCGTGAATTCGCATCTCACGATTCCTTCGATAGAGGTTCTTGTCACACCAAGTCGCGATGGGCGAAACTTCGAAAAGGAGCTTAGATCAACGGTCCACATCTTTTGGTGTATTGACGGTCAGGATCTTTTCATGATCTCGCATCTCGCTGATCCTTATATGGAGGTGCTCGTAACTCCAAGTTGCGATAGGTGAAACTCCAAGATGGAGCTTTATGGTGCTCTGATCTTTCTCCACGCATCCTCTTGATCCAATGGTGGTTGGACCCTGTGCTTAGATCTAACGCCTGAGATCTATCCTCCTCTTCAGCGCGCACTCTTCTTGTTTTTATTCAGATTTGACGGCCCTCATGTTGTTGGGAATTTTGGATGAGATCCAACGGCTCTCGATCTTTGTCTTCCTTCTCCTCTGCGAACTCCTGTATCTTGAGCTTTGTTGCGCAGGTTCTCCTCGACGTTGTTCCTCCTGAGCTTTCATGTCCAAATCCCCAAGGGATTTTATCCTTCTTATCCTGCCATCTCCACTGTTGTACTTTCCATCAATGACAAGCATGCGCTATTTGTTAAACATTTGCCAACAATCTCCCCGTTTGGCATTGATGGCAACTAAGGCACCCAAATTCTTTTCTCCCCCTTTGACATCAATGTCAAAGAAGAGACATGCTCCCCCTGAGCTATTGCAGTAAATTTAGGAGGCATTAGATAATCAAACAATAAAAATCTCCCCCTAACAAGATGGACTCTTTTAGGTGTGAAACGAAATGACACCCAGCTTCTGTCTGAGATACTCAAATAGTGTCTTGGCTAGGGGATTAGTAAAGATGTCTGCAATTTGTTCTGTAGTGGGAATTTAATGGACCTGAACAATTTGATTGGTGACCTGCTCTCTCAGAAAATGATATTTTATGGGAATATGTTTTGTCTTGGAGTGGAAGATAGGATTTTTAGACACACTGATGGCACTTGTGTTATCACAATGAATTGGGATCGGTGCAGTATATTTTACCTCTAAGTCTGCAAGTGTCTGAATCATCCATAATACCTGTGTGCAATAGGTAGCAGCAATAATGTACTCTGCCTCTGTGGTTGATAGTGAAATGGAACCTTGCTTTTTACTAAGCCAGGATACTAAGGAGTTACCTAGAAAGAATGCTCCTCCACTGGTGCTTTTTCTCTCATCAACACAGTTTGCCCAATCTGCATCTGAATAAGTAGTCAATTGAAGACCTTTATTTCTGGGATACCACAGACCATAAGTCATTGTTTCTTTTAAGTACCTGAATATCCTTTTGATAGCTTGCAAATGAATCTGTTTAGGTGCAGCCTGATATCTTCTTACCATTCCTACAACATGCATTATGTCTGGGCGAGATGTTGTGATGTACAGCAGGCTTCCTATCATTGATCGATATGATCTTTGATCAACATCAGGTGAATCATCATCCTTGCTTAATTTACATCCAGTTACCATAGGTGTACCCACAGGTTCAGAATCTTCCATTTGAAACCTTTTCAGCATTTCTCTTAAATATTTTCCTTGGGAAATGAAGATCCCATCGGGCCTCTGAGTAATTTGCAGACCAAGGAAAAATGATAGTTCTCCTATCATAGACATTTCAAATTCAGACTCCATGGCAGAAGAAAACCATTGTACCAGTGAATCCTTATTACATCCAAAGATGATGTCATGTACATAGACCAGTACGATGAGCAAATCATTAGCCTCTGTCTTAATATACAGATTGTTGTCAGTTTTTCCTCTCTTGAACCCTTTGTCTTTGAGATACGTATCCAGTCTGTGATACCAGGCTCGAGGGGCTTGCTTTAAACCATATAAAGATTTCTTCAACTTGCATACTAAGTTAGGGTTATCAGACAATTTGAAGCCCTCTGGTTGTTCCATATAGACCTCTTCACTTAAATCTCCATTGAGAAAGGCTAACTTGACATCCATTTGGTAGACTTTAAACCTTTTATGACAAGAATAGGAAAGAAACATTTGGATAGATTCTAATCTTGCTACGAGCACACATGTTTCATCAAAATCCAATCCTTCTATCTGAGCATAGCCTTTACAGACTACCCTCACTTTGTTCCTGATAACTTGTCCTTGCTCATTCAACTTATCCTTAAAGATCCATTTGGAGCCAATGACATTTCTACCTTCGGGTCTCTGAACCATCTCCCATGTATTGTTTTTCTCAATCTGATCAAGTTCTTCATTCATTTCTTTAACCCAGTGATCATCTGTTCTGGCTTCATTAAAATTCTTGGGTTCCAGCATGGATATGAGAGCTATATGAGATTGTTCGGTGGTTTTGATTAGCTTTCTCCTGGTTTGTACCCCTTTGTCTTTTTCTCTAATTATCTGACTTGCTGGATGATTCTTTTGAATGATTATGGAGGAGGAATTTGTAGTTGAATGCTGATTTGAGTCAGTCTGAGTGTCTGAGTCTTCATCTAATTCAGGGTCTTCGTTTTCTGATTCTTGGACATGTTCATCTTCAGATTTAGTTGTGTCTTCTGTAGAAGTCTCATTACCGTACACCTCTCTTGCTAGGATTCCTTCATCAATTTTTACATCAATACAGTCAACCATTTTATGCAGCCTCTTATTANGTAGCATACCCTAAGAAAATACCTTCATCCACCCTGTCATCATATTTGTCGAGGTTTTCATCATTATTCTTTATGTAGCATTTACTCCCAAAGACTCTGAAGTGTTTGATTGAGGCAGGTCTTCCAAACCATAATTCATAAGATGTTTTGTCACTTTGTGGTCTGAGGTGAGCCTTGTTAAGCACATGGACTTATGTGTGTATTGCTTCTACCCAGTAGGTTTAACCAATGTTTTTCTCATTCATCATTGACCTGGCCATTTCCTGCACTGTTCTGTTTTGCCTTTCAACTACTCCATTTTGTTGTGGAGTTCTTGGTATTGTGTACTCTCTCTTGATCCCATGCTCATCGCAGAATTCCTTGAAGT
>ML783261.1:293023-314545 GCA_009831015.1 Picea engelmannii | reverse complement strand
TCCAGAAGGAAAAGTTTGTTCCATTGAACAGAGGGGCCTTATTGGTTGAATTTCCTTCATGGCTTGACATGTTTAAGCTCTAGGATCTACCCTTAGATAAAAGGGGCCGGCTCTGATACCAATTGTTAGACAACTGAGAGGGGCGGTGAATCAATTGTTACCGTGCTTAAACAATTATGGTTCTTTTAAACTCTTTGTAGAGACACTAAATGATGATCACAATAATGTAGATAAATAAACAATGGTACTTTCAGCATCATTCACATATATGAGAAACACAGAGACAAATATTTCCCGAGGAAACCCATGCAGGGTAAAAACCTCTTTTTCTTTATATGATAAGTAATGGTTACAATCTTTACAGTATCATACATATGAGCACCAACTCATAATGAGGCTACAACCTTAGTTTTGCAAGCTGCAACTTGCTAAGAGCACCAACTCTCTGTTTTCTCTAGCACCCACTAGAAGGAATCACCAACTCCCTGGTTTCTCTAGCACCCGCTAAAAGGAAGCACCAACTCCCTAGTTTCTCTAGCACCAACTAGAAGGAAGCACCAACTCCCTGTGTTCAAGCACCGACCTGAACCTTTGAGGACACCAGTCCTCCCTAGCTCCTCCCAACCACCCTGAAATATAAATATTTGCTACTAAATTTATTACAGTGATATGATGTTCGACGATGGCTTACCTGACTTATCACTGTTCTTCTACATTTCGTTGCTCTGTCTGCGTCATTGCCTTTCTACTCACATCACTTGCGCTGTCTGTTCTTCTGATTTTTATGCTTTGTGCGCAATGTCCATTCGCTGCACAGTTCCTCTTCTCTGTGCTTCAGCTACTGCACTCTCCTCCTTCTTCACACATGAATTTCCTTCCCCAACAAAAATCATAATAACCTCCAACAACAACAACAACCCCATCTCTTCTATGTACCATGTATTTATAGCTTCTGTGCACTTTGTGCATGCAGTGTTCGCAATGCCTCTGCATGCTGACTCTACGTCATTATCCTCCACCTCTCAAGTGCTCTGTCTTATTATCATCGTGACTCTTCAGCTTACCTGGTGGTTCGCCCCACGTGTCCAGCATCATTGTATGTTATACTTAGATTCCTCAGCCTCTCTGGCAGTTTGAGACTCTTCGTCTTCTCTACGACAGTCGAGCTCAAATTCTCTATTTCAGTTACAGGCCTCAATGCTCATCATCTGTCAATCACCTCCACTAGCATCTTCAGCCCTCTCAGAGACTCTTCACTACCTCTGTCAGTCATCTCGTAGTGTCTTCGAGTCCTCTGGAAAAACCCATCAGCGGTTTCTGGCAGTTACACTGTATCGTGCTATAGTTTCCCTTCGATCTTGTTCAAATTCATCTGCACCGTTGGATTGAATCCATGGGATCTTGCATTTATTTCGGCATTTCGGCATTCGACAATTCTGTGCTAAGTGTCTTGACACTTTATTTTATGATCTCCGAAGTTCCGATACAAGACCTTTCTGCACTATCTCCTTCCTCAATATGACTATGGTCATAACCAAGCGCCTATGCAAAAAAGCGCTTTCGCGATTTCTCATTTCGTGGTTTTCGACACTGTGCTCTGTTGACCCCAAGTCAGCAAAATTTTTATCACTTGCCACATGTCCTATGATTCCATGGTCTAGATCTGGTCTTGATTCAATGGCTATGATTGAATCGTGATTTCACAATTTCGACATTCTTGAAGCATTGGGTTCTTTGCTTCTCTATGTCGTGATTCCCGAAACTCCGATATGGGGTTTAGAGGCAGTACGGTTGTCGTTAGAAAAAAACCTGTGGGTGATTGGTAAACTCATCACCGCCAGAGTTAATGGATCCACAGGAGGATGTTAGACCATGTCGCGAGTCTTGAAGGAGGTGTTGAACACCAATTCAACAATCTCCCCCTCAGCACCAACTGAGGGCTCTCAGCACCAACTGAGATACTCGATACCAATTGAGCGGACTCGAACATGTAACCTTTCTCTTTGATACCAGTTTAGAGGAAGTACGGCTACCGTTAGACCAAAACCCATGGGTGATTGGTAAACTCATCACCACCAGAGTTAATGGATCCACGGGAGGCTGTTAGACCATGTCGCGAGTCCCGAAGGAGGTGCTGAACACCAATTCAAAAGATTGGATGCGCCAAACTTAAATGAGATAGTTAAGGAGAGGTGTACTTATATATTGTAAAGGACCTTGAGCGATCTGCTCTTGTCCATAGTAGGTAGAAAGAATTTATGTTAGTAGGTAGCTTTGAATTATCAGATTAGATAGTTTTAGGAGTGGAGGGAAAATGAATATAGACACCCTTATTGTGTATTGTAACATTAGCATGATTATGAGCATAGAGGAGGAGCAAAGAGTTGTGTAGCAGACTCCATATACAGAAGTTCTGAATTAATAGAAAGAAGTTGGGATTTAGACTCATGGTGTTCATATATTCTCTGTGTATGCATCGTTAAATGTTATGCTCTTAATGTTTTACTCTTCCTATCATGAAATTGCTTCTATGCTATGTATGAATGACTTCTTGTTAAATGTTTGAAATCTCAGAGGAAAGGGAAGTGAAATGAGTTTCAATTGTTTCTCTGTCTGAGCAAGAGTTCCTGCAAGGAGTGCAGTTGAATTGTCCGCAAGGAGTGCGTTGACAAAAGGTTCAGAGGTTCGTCTCTGAAAGCTTAGGAGAGATAGCGGTTGTTCTCATATTCACATAAGATGTGAAGTCATGCACAGAAGTCGTGCAAGGTGTGCATATACCAAGCTTAAAAACTAAGGGTTGAAATCGGAGAAGCTATTGAGAGATAATTGCTACAGAGCGTGCACAAGGTTGAAGAGAGATTAACACTTCAAGTGTTTGAAGGTTGCTACAAGGAGTGTGTGCAAGGATCTTCTTTAAGACTTGAAGTTGTGAGAGAGATCAGGAGGGATAAAGACTTTGAAACTATTGAAGGAAGCACAAGAAATGGATGCATTTGAGTGATTAAAAGGCATCGGAAGTTTGTGGTGTAAGTGGATAAATTCGGGGAAGATTCCTTGGTTCACTTCGTAGAAATCATCAAGGGGGAAGAAACAGACGGTCAGAATCTTGTTTTGAGGATTAGAGAAATCCCACCAGCCATCTGATTTGACAAAGAAGCGAGGAGGTTACGGTCACGTTCGGAGTTCAAGCTCAGGATATCGTGAGCCATTGGATCCTCACCCAGTTACCCATCAACCGTATGATCTGACAGGAGTTGCACAGGGCTTAAACCCTCTCAATTCGAGCGAAAGTCCTGAAGGTATCGGGATATCGAGGAGTCGGAGTTCGGGAAATCGGAAATCCCATGGACAAGAGGTTGGGAAAATCCATAGTGGAAACCCCAATACAACCCGAACTGTCCATCGGTTGGGACACGTGGCAGGAATCAAGAACCATCGGCATATCGGATATTTGGAGAGGGAGAGGGAGAGACCCTTTGAGTTGCGAAACAGCGAAAGGATTTCAGCCATGGATCTAAGGACGGACGCATGTCGCGTGATTATCCAAATCAGGAAATCGTCCATCCGGATTCACATTAGGGAGCATCTTGAATTTGCATTAGATGAAGTTCGAGGTTTAATCTGGACCGTTCATTCACCTAGGACACGTGTCAAAAATCTGAAGAGGACAGGTTCGGCGTTTCGAGGATCCTGAAGACAGGAAACACTTGCATTTCAGAATTGCGAAGTCTGAAATCCCGATGAGGATTAAAGCTCCATTGTGGGGCCTAACTGATGTCATCTCATCATAACGAGGGATCGAGAATTTCCACAGTGAAACCCCCAAAGCAAACGAGGACCGTCCATCCTTGACGACGCGTGGCAACAATCATGACTTTCGGGCGAAATCCCAAAAGAGAAGTCATATCGGGAAATTGGCATTCATGATCCAGGTGGATATCAGTGGCCACCCACCTTCTCCAACTAGCCCAAAACATGTTTCTGGAAATTTTGGTAATTTACTATTTTTAGCAGTTTTTAACTTTCGGGGCCATTTTGAGGCCCTAAACGATGTTTTTTGAGAAAACGGGAAGAAACATGGATTATAGATTGATTTTGCTCACCCAAAATTTGTATTTCTCATATATATCTTTCCAATGAGCTATTGATCACCCCAAACGAAGATCGTATGCAAAAGTTATGCCCCTGGGAAGTTGACATATCAACTACCCCCATCGGGGCCCACAAACCTTTTGGCTTTTCATCTTCCAGGGTTAGGGTTTTGGATTTTACTTATGTTAAAAAGGCCCTTAGAGCCTCATTTTAATAATCATGTTCTCACGGATGCGATTATCCATCACATCTCTTCTCAAAGATAAGATACCACCATTTTAGCGAGTCTTTCACTATGTATTTTACAGTCTCTATACATTTATTTTGTTATAGAAATCGTGTATTATTGTATATCTGTGACTCTTGTTTATTTCCACTATATATTTGTTATATTTTTGTCTCTCCTGCAATATCTCTAAATATTTATGTGCTATATCTCCACTCTCATTTCGTACCGAAAATAATCCGGATCAATGGTATCAGAGCAGGCTGCTCTTGATCGTTTTTCAGTGCATGTCCTCGACGAGGTCCGAGTATAGCAAGTTGTGTCTCAAGCTTGTCTCTCTTGAGGAAAATCACTCTCGCACACCCAATAAACCCTCAATGGCAGAAGAAAAGAAAAACGATGGAGCAGACGATCCTATCAGTCTGTTGCTTGAGCAAGCTCTCACGTGACAGAAGGACGAAATGATGGAGAATTTTTCCCACATCCTTCAACGCCTCCTAATAGCATCAGGTGCATATTCATCAAGCAACCACTTTGGAGGCACATCACCTTTCAAGGTATAGGTTAATTTTGATATTCCTTTATTTGAAGGTCAAATAGATGCAGATGCCCTAGATAAATAGTTAAATCTGCTAGAAGGTTATTTCTCTGTTCATAATTTTTCCGACAAGGAAAATATCACCTTTGCACTCCTTAAGGCTCTCCCCCATGTCAAACATTGGTGGGAAACTTACTGGGAGCAGAGTTCCATAGAGAAGTCTGGAATATATGGGGCCGAGCCCACTTGGGATTTTTTTGTGGATGCGGTAAAGGAACAATACTACCCTGTTGGAAACTATGAGGACCAATACATGAGATGGACCACACTGCAGCAAGAGAGGGGCCAATCAGTTCCGGATTTCACCAATAGCTTCCATACCTTGTGCACCAAGCTGGGTATCAAAGACTTCAAATGACATTTGGTTCTGAAATACTGTGGGGCTCTACACAGATACATCCAAACTGAAATGGATTTTATGGACATCTTATCACTCAATGTTGCCTATCGATATGCTGCTAAAATCGAGCAGAAATTTAAGCACCAGAACAAATGGGAGTTTGGGTCTGCAAATCCACAACAACCAAAGTATGACAAAGGCATCCCTAACAAACAGTCTCCCGAAAACCAATCCAAGCCATAGGAAAAGAAGGGTCACGGGAAGACAAAGAAGGACACAAGAAAATGGTGCGATTTCCACAAAATCCCTTGGCAGTACACCGATGAATGTCCCTCAAAACAGTCATTGGTGGCCAATATCAAAGACAAGTAGACGAACCCTGATTCAAAATCTGATTCTGAATATACTGGTAAAAGACATATCATCGACGCAGACCCCACTGCGATTGTCATGACTGCACCAATTCAACCAGAAGAACCATAAGATCCAAAAGAGGGGGAGCACCTTTTTCATTCATAGATGTGGGTGAAGGGGACCCCGCTGCATTTTATTATTGATAGTGGAAGCCAAAAGAACCTCATCTCAGCAGAGGTCATCAAATAGTTGGGATTTTCGACAAAACCACACCCGCAACCATACAACATCGGGTGGCTTCGCCAAGGACGAGATCTTTGTGTCAGCTAGCAGTGTCGATTGTCATATGGCATCCAACCCTTCAAGGATGAGGTATTATGTGATGTTTCCCCACTGGATGTCTGTGATGTTCTCTTGGGCCAGCCATATATGTGGAAATGCCATGTTATCTATGAGTCTCGACCCCGTAGTGTCATTATTACTCTGGGGGGTCATCTCTACAGGATACCAAAGATAGTTCCAACTACTGCCCCAGCTAAACAGTGCCACAAGGTAGTATCTCATACTACAAAATTCATCTTCTCCACAATCTATTCAAAAGGCGAACAAAAGGATACTGCAACCACTACAGCCTCGGCCCAAACACCTTCTATCCAGCAGAAGTAGGTCGACAAGGTTGTAGCAAAGCACAAAGATTCCTTCCGCACACAGTCATCTCATGTAGCCAGACTGGTTAAAAAGGTCCAACCCTTCCAACCACAGGTTCATGATGACCTTCAACAAACCAAGTAGCGCGATGGTTCCAACAAGGCAAGCAACTCACCAAGATTCAGATTCAACAATCGCTTTCCCCTCTCCCCCGGGAACTCAATGCAATGGAGACCATTTCTTCCTAAGGAGGGATGATTGATCTAGGTGGATATCGGTGGCCACCCACCTTCTCCAACTGGCCCAAAACATGTTTCTGGCAATTTTGGTAATTTACTATTTTTAGCAGTTTTTAACTTTCGGGGCCATTTTGAGGCCCTAAATGATGTTTTTTGAGAAAACGGGGAGCAACATGGATCGTAGATCGATGTTGCTCACCCAAAATTTGTATCTCTCAGATATATCTTTCCAACGAGCTATTGAGCGCCCCAAATGGAGATCGTATGCAAAAGTTATGCCCCTGGGAAGTTGACGTATCAACTACCCCCATCGGGGCCCACAAACCTTTTGGATTTTCATCTTCCAGGGTTAGGGTTTTGGATTTTACTTATGTTAAAAAGGCCCTTAGAGCCTCATTGTAATAATCATGTTCTCACGGATGCGAGTAGCCGTCACATCTCTTCTCAGAGATAATCTACCACCATTATAGCGAGTCTTTCACTCTGTATTTTACAGTCTCTGTACATTTATTTTGTTATAGAAATCATGTATTACTGTATATCTGTGACTCTTGTTTATTTCCACTATATCTCTGTTATATTGTTGTCTCTCCTGCGATATCTCTAAATATTTATGTGCTATATCTCCACTCTCATTTCGTACCGAAAATAATCTGGATCAATTCGAGAGATCGGGAGTCTCGAAGACAAAGGCATTTTGGCATTTGAAATCGTGAAGTCCTGAGGGAGATCCGAATCCGTTGATTTAGTGAATGATCATGGCCATTGGTTTTTTTTTACGGTGGAAGGTCTCCCTGGTGAAGTCATATCGGGATTCGGAGAATTGGGGATCCGAGGGACCAGAGGTCACATACATTTCAACATCAGAAACCCCGAAATCCCGAAAGGTGGTAGGACTGAGGTCATATGAAAGGAGGTTGTATGGACCACGAGCCTAGCCCTGAGGGCTATTGAAGTTAAAGAATATCGGGATAGCGGAGATCGGGAAATCGAGAAACAAAGGGTTGTGGCATTGGGATTTTGAAACTCCGAAACCCGATTTTCTATTTTCTTGTCGTGGAGAGGACAATGATCGGACTTAGAGGCTGCGAGGAGCAGAAAGGACCTGCGGGTCAATTTTAAAGGAGATTCCAGTGGAGAATCGAAGGAGCCACTCTGGCTCAAGGTTCAAATTAGAATGATCCTTAAAGACTGGGAGGTCAGCGCAGAGGCCTTTGCTGAGGCAGAGGGAGTGTCTGTGTCAGGTTTGGTATCAGAGCGCAGAAAGGATTCTTTTCTTTCTGTAGTAAAGAAAAGGAAAATTTCATCATGCCACCAAGGAGAAGGGACAAGCAAACACCTGATCCACCAGAGGATAGGGAAATGCCGAGAAGAAGAGGTAGGTAGATGACTGATCCAGCCATGGGGAGAGAGATGCATGATCTACGAGCTAGACTCGAAGACATGGAAACAAACCAAAGATGCACAGTCAGTGTTGGGGATCTAAGTGATTCTGAAAGTGAAATAGAGGTTGAACATGAAGAAGTTGCAGTCGAAGATGCAGCAAACGAACGTTTGATCAGAGCTATTTCAAGAATGGGTGCAAGAGAGAAAAAGGACATCCCAGTTTATGAAGGAAACCTGGATGCAGAGGAGCTTCTAGACTGGATTAGAGCCCTGGACACAGACTTTGACTATGAAGATGTCGAGGAAGACAAGAAGGTTAAGCATGTTGTCACAAGATTGAAGGGACATGCAGCATTGTGGTGGGATGAACTACAAGCTGACAGACATTGCAGAGGCAAGCATAAAATCAGGAGTTTGGATAGGATGATTGTGAAGATGAAGGAAAAATTCATTCCCAGGGATTACCAGATTACTCTGTTTAGGAGAATGCAGAACCTGAGATAGAAGTTGATGACAGTGAAAGAATACACTGAAGAATTCTACAGGCTGAATATCAGGGCAGGTCATCGGGAAAGCGATGATGAAAAGGTTTCCAGATACATGAATGGCCTGAGGTATGATATTTAGGATCAGATGAGCATGGTAACCATATGAATGGTGGAAGATGCTTATCAAATGGCTCTAAAAGCTGCAGAGAAGTTGAGCCAAAAACAGGGTCAAAGAGGCCGAGGCAGAAGTCAAGCCAAGGGCAAATCAATTGTCCAAGATAAAAACCAGAAGCCCAAGGAGGACTAGAAGAAACCTCAGACTAGAACTGAGAGAGGTGGAAGCTCACAACGAGGGTGATATGTTGAACAGAGAGGACAACATACTAAGAAGAGAGGATATTATGTTGATAATAATACTTTTCCTCATACTAGAGGAAGAGGAAGAGGAAAAGGTGGAGTGATAAAATGCTTCACGTGTGGAAATAATGGACACAAATCTTATGAATGTCCAGATAAAAAGAAAGAGGGTGGAGAGACTCACATCACCGAAGCACAAAGGCGAGATGTTGAGGCAGAAGACGTTGAAGGCGGAAGATCACTGATGATGCGAAAATTTCTTTTGACACCAGAGAAGGAGGTGGAGAGCTCAGCCCAAAGGAACAGACTTTTTCAGACTGCTTGCAAAACCAAGGACAAGGTATGCAAGGTCATTGTGGATAGTGGTAGCACAGATAATCTCGTTTCGACGGAGATGGTAGAAAAGATGGAGCTAGAGATGACTGATCATCCAAGCCCATATAGAGTTTCATGGATACAAAAAGGACATCAGGTAAATGTCACTAAACAATGTTTAGTTGAATTTAAGATAGGAGGATATAATGATAAGATACTCTGTGATGTTATTTCTATGGATGTTTTTCATCTATTGCTGGGTAGACCGTGGCAATATGACAGAAATGTGATTCACGATGGGAAGATGAACACATACACCCTAGAAAAGAATGGGAGAACTCATATGTTGCTTCCAATCAAGGATAAGGAGGTGAAGCCAGAAGTAAGCAACACTGCACTTCTCATGAGTGGGAAGGAACTTCTTACAGAGGTTAAGAAGAAGGAGGATCCACAGTTCATTGTGGTTAGGAAGCCAACAAATGTTTTGACCAGCACAAGGATAGATGATCTACCAGAAGAAGTTCAGGAACTGCTAGAAGAGTTCGTTGATATAGTAGTGGACGAATTACCTCGTTCATTGCCACCGATAAGAAGTATGAGCCATCATATTGATCTCATACCAGGAGCTAGTTTTCCAAATAAAGCCGCGTACAGATTGACGCCGCAAGAGAATGAAGAGGTCAAAAGACAAGTCCAGGATTTGTTGGACAAGGGGTTGGTTAGAGAAAGCTTGAGCCCATGTGTTGTTCCGACAGTACTCAGTCCAAAGAAAGATGGAGGCTGGAGGATGTGCACTGATTCAAGAGATATTAACAAGATAACCATCAAATACAAATTTCCATTGCCCAGGATGGATGATTTGATGGATTTCTTGAGTGGAGCAAAGTATTTTTCGAAGATTGATTTGAAAAGTGGTTATCACCAAATCCGCATGAGAGAAGGTGATGAATGGAAAACAACCTTCAAGACTAACGAAGGGTTGTATGAATGGCTTGTTATGCCGTTTGTCTTAACAAATGTGCCAAGTACCTTTATGAGGTTAATGAAAGAATTCATGAAATAATTCATCGGGAAATTTGTCATTGTGTATCTGGATGACATACTGATTTTCAGTAAAACAGTGGCAGAGCATCTGAAGCATTTGGCTACAGTGATGCAGAAATTACAGCAGGAGAAGTTGTTGATAAACATGAAGAAATATTCATTCATGAAGATAGAGCTCAGTTACTTGGGATTTGTTATTTCTGCAGAAAAATTAAGGATGGATCCAAATAAGGTGGAAGTAATCAAGAATTGGCCATCACCGAGGAACATATTTGAGGTGAGAAGTTTTCACGGATTAGCTAGTTTCTACCAGAAGTTCATCAGGAATTTCGGTGGAATTAGTGCAGTAATGATGGATATAGTGAAGAAAAGACATAAGTATTTTCACTGGACAGAAGAGGTTGAAAGGATTTTTAATCTGTTGAAGAGGAAAATCACAGAACAACCAATTCTGGTGTTGCCAGATTTCCAAAAGACATTCCAAGTGAAATGCGATGCAAGTGGATTTGCAATAGGGGAAGTCTTGAGTCAAGAGGACATGTCGATATCATATTTCAGCGAGAAGCTGAATGAAGCAAAGGTGAAGTACTCCACATATGACAAGGAGTTCTATGCTATCATCCAGGCATTGAAGAAATGGAGGCATTACTTAATTCCCAAAGAGTTTGTCTTATACAGTGACAATCATGCACTGCAGTTTGTGACTCAATAGGAAAAGTTGAATCAAAGACATGTCAAATGGGTTAAATATATGAAAATTTTCACTTTTGTGATTAAACATATTTCTGGTACTTCTAACAAAGTTGTTGATGCTTTGAGAAGGAAGTGTGTGTTGTTGCAGGAGTTCAAGGTCAAAACATTGGGTTTTGATGATCTCAGGGACATGTATAGAAATGATCATGATTTTAAAGAGGCGTGTGAAGCAATTGAGAATCTAATTCTCAGGGATAGAAGCCAATGGGTAGAGTACATGATCTAGGAAGGATTGTTGTTTAAGGGCAATCATCTTTGTATTCCAAAATGCTCCATGAGGGAGAACTTGCTAAAGGAGAAACACAGTGGAGGATTGGCAGGGCACTTTGGTCATGACAAGACGTTCGCAAAGTTGAATGAGTCATATTTTTGGCCAGGAATGCAAGCAGACATCAAGAGATTCATGGACAGATGAAATATTTTCCATCATTTGAAGGGAGGGAAGCAAAATGCGGGGTTTTATCAACCATTGTCCATACCGTAGAGGTCATGGGATGCAATCAACATGGATTTTATATTGGGTTTGTCAAGAACACAAAGAGGTTTTGACTCAATATTTGTGGTGGTGGATAGATTTTCCAAAATGGCACACTTCATTCCATGTCAGATAACCAGTGACGCAACTCACATTGCGAATCTGTTTTTCAAAGAAGTCATTCGACTTCATGACTTACCGAGGAGCATAGTTTCGGATCGAGACACTAAGTTCGTGGGACACTTCTAGAGGACCTTATGGAAGAAGTTGAGAACTAACTTTTCATTTAGTTCAGCTTATCATCCTCAGATGGATGGATAGACAGAAGTGGTGAACAGAAGTCTGGGAGACTTGCTGAGAAGCTTGGTGACAGAACACCAAAGCCAGTGGGACAACATATTACCACAAGAAGAATTTGCTTATAACAACTCAATTAAGAGAAGTACAGGGCAGAGTCCATTTCAGATTGTCTATGGCATGCAACTGAGGGGAATTTATGAATTGAGAGATTCATAACAGAGTGCAACTAGGAGTGCCAGTGCAGAAGATTTCACAGAAGCGATGAAGGAACTTCACAGCCAGGTGAAGGAGCGATTGCAGAACTCAAGCCAAGAGTACAAGCGTAGAGCAGATTAGCACAGAAGAAAACTTCAATTTGAGGTTGGTGACTTGATTTTGGCACATTTGAGAAAGGAAAGGTTCCTGAGAGGGACATATAACAAACTGAAGATGAAGAAAATCGGACCATGTAGGGTCTTGAATAAATTTGGGACAAATGCTTACGAGATTGAATTACCTGATGGGATAAGAATTTCTCCGATATTCAATGTCTCATATTTGTACCCATACAAAGCTGAGGAAGCAAGAACAAATGATGAACAGTTATAGGTTCAGTGGAAAAAACAGATGCCAGTTGCAGAAAAGCCACAGATAGAAAGCATACTAAACAAAAGAGTTGGCAAAAAGACCAAAAGAAAACAATACTTTGAATACTTGGTCAAATGGAAAGGACATCCAGTTGAAGATGCCAGCTGGGAGAATGAAGCAGAGATTTAGAAGCATGGATAGACCGTGCGAGAGCTCATGGACAGGAGCCCATGAAATTTTTCAAGCGAGGGAGTATGATGCAAGAGCATCGCCAACGTCAAGCGAGCGTGGGGCAAGCGCAACACATTTTGAGCACATGATAAATTGTTTAAAACTTTTGAAGATTGGATGCGCCAAACTTAAATGAGATAGTTAAGGAGAGGCATACTTATATATTGTAAAGTACATTGAGTGATCCGCTCTCGTCCATAGTAGGTAGAAAGCATTTATGTTATTAGGTAGCTTTGAATTCTCGGATTAGATAGTTTTAGGAGTGGAGGGAAAACAAATATAGACACCCTCATTGTGTATTGTAACATTAGCATGATTATCAGCATAGAGGAGGAGCAAAGAGTGACTCCATGTACAGAAGTTTTGAATTAATACAAAGAAGCTTGGATTCAGACTCATGGTGTTCATATCTTCTTTGTGTATGCATCTTTAAATGTTATTCTCTTAATGTTTTACTCTTCCTGTCATGAAATTGCTTCTATGCTATGTATGAATGATTTCTTGTTAAAGGTTTGAAATCTCAGAGGAAAGGGAAGTGAAATGAGTTTCAATTGTTTCTCTGTCTGAGCAAGAGTTCCTACAAGGAGTGCAGTTGAATTGTCCACAAGGAGTGTGTTGAAAAAAGGTTCATAGGTTCATCTCTGAAAGCTCAGGAGAGATAGCGGTTGTTCTCATATTCAGCTAAGAGGTGCAGTCAGGCACATAAGTCGTGCAAGGTGTGCATAGACCAAGATTAAAAACCAGGGGTTGAAATCAGAGAAGCTATTGAGAGACTGTTGTTGCAGAGCATGCGCAAGGTCCAAGAGCGATTAACACTTCAAGTGTTTGAAGGTCACTGCAAGGAGTGTGTGCAAGGATCTTATTTAAGACTCGAAGTTGTGAGAGAGCTCGGGAGGGATAAAGCCTTTGAAACTATTGAAGGCAGCACAAGAAATGGATGCATTTGAGTGATTAAAAGGCATCATAGGTTTGTGGTGTAAGTGGATAAATCCAGGGAAGAGTCCTTGGTTCACTTCATAGAAATCATCAAGGGGGAAGAAACAGACGGTCATAATCTTGTGTAGAGGATTAGCGAAATCCCGCGAGCCGTCCGATTTGACAAAGAAGCGAGGAGGTTATGGCCGCATCCGGAGTTCAAGCTCAGGAGATCGTGAGCCATTGGATCCTCACCTAGTTACCCGTCAGCCATCCAATCTGACAGGAGTTTCACAAGGCTTAAACCCCCTCAAGCTGAGTGAAAGTCTCGAAGGTATCGAGATATCGAGGCATCAAAGTTCGGGAAATCGGAAATCCCGTGGACAAGAGGTCGGGAAAATCCATAGTGGAGACCCCGATACAACCCGAACCGTCCATCGGTTGGGACATGTGGCAGGAATTGAGAACCAACAGCATATCGGAGATTTGGAGAGGGAGAGTCTGAGACCCTTTGAGTCATGAAACAATGAAAGGATTTCAGTCGTGGATCTAAGGACGGACACATGTTGTGTGATTATCCGAATCGGGAAATCGGCCATCGGGATTCAAATTAGGGAGCAGTTTGACTTTGCATTGGATGAACTCCGAGGTTTAATCTGGACCGTTCATTCACCTAGGATGCGTGTCAAAAATCTGAAGAGGACGGGGTTCAGCGTTTCGCGAATCCTGAAGACAGGAAACACTTGCATTTCGGAATTGCGAAGTCCAAAATTCCGATGAGGAGGAAAGCTCTGTTGTGGGGCCCAGCTGATGTCATCTCGTCATAATGAGGGATTGGGAATTTCCACAGTGAAAACCCCAAAGAAAATGAGGACTGTCCATCCTTGAGGATGCATGGCAAAAATCACGACTTTCGGGCAAAATCCCGAAAGAGAAGTCATATCAAGAAATCGGCATTCAAGAGATCGGGAGTCTCGAAGACAAAGGCATTTTAGCATTTGAAATCGTGAAGTCCCAAGGGATATCCGGAGCCATTGATTTAGTGAACGATCATGGCCGTTGGTTTTGTTTTACAGTGGAAGGGCTCCCTAGTGAAGTCATATCAGGATTTGGAGAATCGAGGATCCGGGGGACCAGAGGTCACATACATTTCAACATCAGAAACCCCAAAATCCTGAAAGGTGGTAGGACTGAGGTCATATGAAAGGAGGTCATGTGGACCACAAGCCTAGCCTCGAGGGCTACTGAAGTTAAAGCATATCGGGATAGCAGAGATCGAGAAATCAAGAAATAAAGGGTTGTGGCATTGGGATTTTGAAACTTCAAAACCCGATTTTCTATTTTCTTGTCGTGGAGAGGACAGTGATCGAACTTAGAGGCTGCGAGGAGAAAAAAATACCTGTGGGTCAATTTTAAAGGAGATTCCAGTGGAGAATTGAAGGATCCACTCTGGCTCAAGGTTAAAATTAGAACAATCCTTAAAGACCAGGAGGTCAGCACAGAGGCCTTTGTTGAGGCAGAGGGAGTGTCTGCGTCATGCACCCAAACCTGTACCATTTGGCCAAGACAAACATGGCATTTCTCACACTGTGAATGGGTTAATTGGTACCACGACACACCACAACACGTACAACTAATCACCACCTATGTATGGTGCACCTCAATATCTGCAGCCATATGGAGGGTCGTCTTATTACCCTCCTCCCTCTTACCAACAACCATATCCTATTGCTCCCCCTCCACCCATAAGTGGACCCTCGTCGGAACCCATGATGCGCCCGACCTCTTAACCAAGTTCGGGTTCACCTTCTACCTCATTATATAACCTGGGAACTAGTGACAACGCTTCCCCTTCCTATGCTCCTTATGGATCGTTGCCAAAAAACAATCCATGTTTTCCTTCCCCTGGTCCTCCACAGGCATTTTCTCCTCCACATAGACAACCACATGACAATGTTAACTTTGTTCAACCCTCTCCTATTCAGCAGCTTCATACTTTTTAACAGTTGAATATGGAAAATCTGGCCCATCAGTCGAATAATGCCAAGAAGAAAGGAAAAAACCAAAAAAATAATAATCGGAGACTTGGTGGAAATAACCCTCAACAAAACCAACCTATTGGGGGGAACCAGAATTAGGGTAACCAGAACCCCCAAGGGGACAATAACAGCAAACACCAAGGGAGGAAAAAAAACAACAACCTTAAAACTAACTTCCCTTGCGCTCTTTGCGGTGAGAATGGACATTATACTCACCATTTCCCACAAATTTCCTACTTTAAATGGATGAAAGAATCCATGAACATGCCACACCCTCCAGCGCTGCCTGCCCCTCAGCAGGTCCCACAACAATATTTGTAACAGCCACCCTCGACCATTTTTCAAAACCCTATTCCACACCAAGGTGTGATGAACACCCAACATGAGGTACATCCTTCCCCACAACCGATGGGACAATACCCAAACCCAGGGCCCATCCACCCCAGTAACCAGGTGAATTGCAATATCCTCCTCACTAGCGAAGAATAAATTCTTCTGAAAATATGTGGCCGTTAATACAATGCACCCTATGAATCTACTCCCACCACTTTGGAAGTGGATCCAACTACAGTCGTACAACCCTTGATGATTCCATTCCCTAATACTAAACCTATCATTCTTATTTGTCGTATTCCCTTACGACAGAATGTCAATAACCCTGAGGCTAGGGCAGCACACAATTATAGTCTGGTCGATGACTTGGTGCAGTCTCCTACAGCCATGTCTATATTGGAAGTCCTCCAAACCTATCCAACTCAATGGAAATCGTTGCTTTCCTCCTTGGGGGAATTCGACCCAACTGATACTAGAATCATCACATTTCATCTAGATAGAAGAGAACCACATCTCCCTACTCCGGTATATTTCCAGATACCAGTCAAGATTCAGAACATCACAGTTCATCGATGTATCATTGATGAAGGTGCATCCACATGCATCATGTCCAAAACTATATGACATAAACTTGGCTCCCCTGAGTTAATACCATCCACCATCACTTTGAGAGCCTATGATGGTTGACCATCCTCACCTAAAGGGCTCTTTCAAAATGTCCCTGTGGAACTCAAGGGAAAAACCATCCTCATCGACAGTGAGGTTATCAAATCCCCTCTTGATTACAATATATTTTTTGGACATAGATACATGTACGCTATGAAGGTCATGGCCTCTTTTGTGTTTCGAATGAATGTCCCCCCACAGCGATAAAATCGTCACCATCGACCAAATTACACATTATGAGCCTAACCACTCCACCAACATCGATAACATATTGCATCTTGTTTGCACAAGTTCTGATGCTTATCCACTCATTGAAATGGGCCCTGAAATTTTTAAGGACCCATCCTTGATCGGAGCATACCATGGAGCACCACCTCTCATACACCCCTCACCACAAGTGTGTGTCATATCTTATAAAGGAACTGACATTAGAGACATTGTTCCTCCCACTGAGGCCTCTCCACACCTTGGCGTCCCCCTATTTGAAGAAATATTACCTCAAGGATTCCCTGAGAACCCTACTACACCACTTATCCCTGATTTCCCCCTCCCCCAGAAGAAAATCCCGGTTTGGGAGACAATTCTTCAATCCATTACTCAAATTCCCTTCTTCTACCCCCCACCATGAGTACAAGCATTTTAGGTATCCGCAATGCTTATCCTTCCCAACATGGTGCTCACCCTTCCTGTATGGTATCTACACCCACCCACAATGATTTGTCAACCATATATCCCTCCTCAGTCAGAGGGAATCCTAATGAATATTCTAGTACTAGCTCTGACCACGCCACCTTCACCCCCAATTTCCTGCACCACTACCATAGTTGGGGGAAAACAGAAGAAGAAAGAGCCCACACTCCACTTCCTCCTCTATTTAAACCTCCTTGTGTAGTCTACGAAAGAGAGGGACACCCCACTGACATATGACTGTCTCTTCTTGAGTTACGCAATCTGATCCAACTCCCTCGAGCAACCACATTTCTCACCACTTCTCCAAGAACATCTAATACTACGACAATGTCCTCCACTACAGGTAGTAAAGGTTTGTGAACCAAATTCACTTGTTCCATCTATTCAGAATATGACCACTACACTCATCATTGCCCAGCTCTACCTCAGTTTCATCAAATGCTCATAGAAGTACGCTAAACCTTTCAGCAAGAGCCCCCGCCGCCACCAATTTCGGGTACCCACGTAACTAAAATCCATTATGTCTCGACCTTAGTCCCTGAAAGGATGATATTCCCTTGCGATATTTATGACTCACTTTCTCACTTCACATACCGATGTCCTATGGTTGTGTCATACTGAGGTTGTCATTCAAACCATATTCAACCACATCCAACCACCTCACCAAGGGGTTCTTCCCTCTCTAGATATTGTCAACTTCACTTCCCCTGAACCTGAGTCACTTCCTACCCCTCCATGGTTCATAGGTATACTTTATGAGGATCTTTCTCCAAATCCTCCCAATTCTCCAGTTCATTTCCAACAGGAAATATTTCCCCCTACCACAGTCTATCACCCATAATGTCTGGAAATTTTGTTGCGAGCCATCGCAACATAATTACGAAATCCCCTCTATGTCTTCACCACTTAAGGACAATCACATTGTGACAGTCACCCATGTCCCCCCCATGGATCCCCTATATTCTCTCATTTTTCACTACAATGAAGATATCCCAGAGGAGCTCACTACCCTCGATTTCCCATGGAATGAACTCCATCACCGAGCACTTTTTCTCTCACAGGAATCCTTTAACGTAGTCAAGCCTCCATATGTGCAATTGAAACCAAGGATTTTATTCCGTCAGGGCATATATATTGTTTCAACAACCCTATCCTTGCCCCAGATGCTTTTGAGGAAGGAAACATGGCCAATATCTCCCCCACCGTCAAAATCAACATTTCCACCAAGCTGGGAATCGTAGAAGAAATCACCATTGGCATTGCATGCTCCCCTAAGGAGCTCACATCTTACAAAGCTCTCTTTTAGGAATACCATGATATTTTTTCATGGTCATATACAGATATTCCTAAAATCGATCCTTCTATCATTGAACATCGCATTGACACATGGCCAGATGTCACCCTAGTCCACCAAAAGCAGCCCCACTTCACCCATCCAAAGTTGTGGCTATCAAAGATGAAATTGACAAGTTACACATTGTTGGGTTCATTTACCCCATTATGTATACCTAGTGGGTTTCCAACACTATCCCCATTAACAAAAAATAAGGCATTATTTATGTCTACACCGACTTTCGCAATCTCAACCATGTGTGTCCTAAAGAAAACATTCCAACCCCTTTCATTTACCAAATTATCGATGACTGTGCCAGCCATGAGGCCTTGTCTTTCATGGATGGGTTCTCTGGCTATAATCAAATCCAAATCCACCCACCAAATCAATATAAAACCACTTTTACTACCCCATGGGGTACTTTTTCTTATCGTGTCATGCCTTTTGGACTAAAAAATGCAGGCACTATGTTTCAATAGGCCATGACTTATGTTTTCCATGATCTTGCTCAGATTATCCTCGCTTACTTAGATGACCTCACTTCTCAATCCAAGAAATGAACTCAACATTTAAATAACTTATGCATTTTCTTTTAGCGATGTCGCTAGTACAATATACGCTTGAACCCCCTCAAGTGTGTATTTTGCGTCACCGTCATATGCCTCCTTGGCTTCATTGTCTCCCAACATGACATCACAGTGAACCCCCTCAAGGTCCAAGCTATCATCAAAATTCCACAACCTAGGAATTTGTGCCAAATGCAAAGCCTACAAATAAAAGCCAACTTTTTACGTCGCTTTGTCCCAGATTATGCCACTACACTTGGCCCCGGGGGAGCATTTTTCTCATATCACGTCTAGGTATGCATGCTCATATTCAAAATTATCAAATAATTGTTATATCTTCTTTATCATCGGATATTTTTCATGTCGGGTATTTGATTTTAATGTGTGCAGGTACTTGGTCATCACGAATATCACAACCCCTTAAGGTATATCTTCGACACTAGCATGTAAACATTCCCTCTAAAAATGAATTTCATCTCCTAATCACACCCTCCAACATTCACCTTTAGGGTCCCTACATCCAGCTCTGCAGTACCATCAACTCGGTTACATTTTGGTACTGTCACCTGGTAGCACTCTCCCCACATGAGTTGTCCAATTCATAGCTCCCCTTAGTACTTTGACACTCATGTTGTTTACACCCTCTAGGGATGGGAGTCCTAATAGTCTTATGCACTCTTGAGAATAAGCCACATACTTCTTCTCATCATGTTGCTAAATTTCCCAAATGGACTCCCAGGCTATCTCATCTCAGTTCTATCTGACTACACCTACGTAGTATCATTAACCTTCCATTTCATCTTCCATCAGTTTGCCCATCTCTAGATTTTCCTGCATTCATTTACCTCATACAGAAACTCACCCATGGGGCCCCCACCCTCCAACAATTCTCTTCGCAACTTGTGCCCTCACAGGAAAAGCCATCTCACACTGGGGCACCCTTTTCTGTATCTGTACACTCATCCAAAATTATTCTTTATTTATTTGGTAATTGTAAAAACCCTTTTGTTTCCAGCATTTACTTAGCTTTTTTTCGTCACCCTTGATGACCTTCTTTTCTCGACAACACAACCCATGTCGCGCTTGGTTGGGGCATCCACTCTCCTTTTCTCATTTTGACATTGTTCATAAACCTCGAGTATCCCAACATCCATGCACCCCTGATCTCTAAATTTGTCCACTTTGTCAAGCCTCTTGCACAATTTAGCTCCATATCTAGTCGTCCCCTTGACACTAGAATCATTTTTCGGTTCATGCCAATCATCCTCCACACATACCCTCAACTAAGGGTCATCTTGAGTCTCACCGCATATTGACTTCGTTCATGTTCCCTATCAGGTCCTCATATTATTTTTGTGGATTTCACGAAGCCCTTTTTCTTCTTGGAGTCACGTCTCTATTTTTATCGACATTAGCACAGTTTCCATAAGGGCAACATTATCTTGAATCGCATTACCTTTACAATGAGGAGTCTCGGACGACGCAGAGAGAACCAACATTTCTCTCTGATTCTATTGGCCCCATAACATTCAACTTCAACAAAATATCATGTTACGGTGGGTCTTACTATCCAACTATTGTAGTTGTTTTATACCAGCTGAAGTGTTAAGCCCTAATGTTGGCTCATTACCCCTTAATTGGGGCATATTAGATTAGTAATGCTATTTTATTTATGTCGGCTTAGGCCATTAGTTGTAATTTAGATTAGTAATGTTATTTTAATTATGTCGGCTTTAGGCCATTATTTGTAATTATACCTCCTAGTCTCCTATATATACCAAGGAGACAATTTCATTTTGAGTCATCTTGTACTTGAACATTTAAGTGGGTTAAAAGGAGGTTGCCCCCTCGAAGAGGCTTATTATCTGATATTATCTCTTTTTCAAGTTGTTGAGTACTTTTCTAGGGGTTTTTATATGCTATATTGATGTTTGGTTCTTAACATATGGTATCAGAGCTCAAGGTCTTGGGGTTTCGCTGCTACATCTGAGACACCGTGGCCTTTTCACTATAACCTTTTTTCTACAACGTTTCAGAAGGAACCGCTTGGAGGGTTTTTAGTAGACGGATCAAGGTACGTTGGGTTCCAATTTAAGCTCCTGAGGCCTTATACTTTCGGAGATACATCATGTACAATATAGGGTTATGGAATCATCCTGAAATGAGTCATTGAGGAATTTTCGCAATAAAAACTTTGATGTAACGTTTCAGACCCTTCCCTTCGGATACCATTTACAGAAATTAGTATTGTATCTGTGGTAAAAATTTCATCTTCTGGGTCATTTTAAATTTGTAGATACACCCTGTGTAAGATAGGGTATCTGACTAGCCCTATTGACTAGTCTCAAGAAGGTGTTCTAGTTAAAACAATCATAACTTCTTCCTAGAGTATCCAAATTGCATGGGACTGGTTGCATTGGATCTTGGACAGTCTGTAGTATTTTGGGTGCAAGTTTCAGAATTTGATATCAATTATTTTGTGCGGGGCATTCTATACAAGTGAGATCTCCTGGAAAGGCCAAAAATCGGCAAGTTGTGAGGAAGTTACCGTAAATTCCACTTGGCAC
>ML783261.1:177263-288870 GCA_009831015.1 Picea engelmannii | reverse complement strand
GTCCCTCAAGCAAGCCAAGAAGGATAATAAATTATCACCAAAGTACTATGGGCCTTATAAGGTGTTGCAAAAGATTGGTACTATGGCATACAAATTGGAACTGCCTGCATCTTCATGAGTACACCCAGTTTTCCATGTTTCATTATTAAAGAAGGTTATAGGTGACAAGATCCCAGTTCAAACTATATTGCCAGAACTTGACTAGGAAGGAAAAATCATATTGGAGTCTGAAGCCATCACGGACACAAGAATTCGCCAGCTAAGGAATAGATCCATTTCAGATTATCTCATTAAATGGAGGAAACTACCGGCTGAAAATTCCACTTGGGAAGATTAGTCTTTTATACAGAAGCATCCAGAGTTACTCAAGTGTTGTGGACAACACTTGTCTCAAAGGGAGGGGCATGTTAATCCCTAATGTTGGCTCATTACCCCTTAATTGGGGCATATTAGATTAGTAATGCTATTTTATTTATGTCAGCTTAGGCCATTAGTTGTAATTTAGATTAGTAATGTTATTTTAATTATGTCGGCTTTAGGCCATTATTTGTAATTATACCTCCTAGTCTCCTATATATACCTCTGGATTTGTTAAGCTATCAATGCCTATGAATCATCAACACTTATTATAGGCATCTTTGCCTCTTTTCAGAGTATGTTCACCATTCTGAATTATCATCTATCATTATCAAACTTCCTCGGAGGGTGTTGCAGTTATCTACATCAGCATACCACTTCAGTTACTATCTTACAATTTGAGTTACATGACATGAGCATGGGGCATGCCTGACTTGTTTCTATACAACTTTATTTTTTCTCCCTAGAGAAATATTTGGGTCCCACATTTCCCCCTCTCCCTATGATGAATCACTCTTGGAGTTCCTCTCAACACTCTTCATTACAATGGTGCTCTCAGTAGAAGAAACATTGATGTATTCCAGCTATACGTATGCTCCTAACCTCACACATCAGGGGGCATCTGTTATCACTAAAATTTCATCTACAACATTGCACATAAATGGTTATAGTAATACAACAATGCCAACTATTAGTTCACCTGCAACACCAAAATGCATTTTCAAAAGGTAAAAACTATACAAACTGGGAAAAAATTGACATGCGCAAACTCACTAAAGGAAGTGTGCACACAGTATGCAGGCCAAAGAAGCCTGTAGAGCACACAATGTTCCATATGCACGACTGTGTATGAGAAAATACATGCACTCCTATGAATGATTCATTTATGGTTCTTTTCACCCCCCCAACCACTTATGGACTAGCTCCCAATTTGATTTGATCTTCATATCTGAGAAAAATCCGAATGGGGGGTTGGTCAAGGACTAAAGGGTGCCCTAAAGGGCCCCTTGTTCACACTAAGAATCAGTTACTTATTGCCTTGGATAAATGATATAAACGGAGGCCATGGGTGCACTAAGAAATCAAGATCTTCATAGTATTTTTATGTTGCCTCAACTCTCCCTTGAGAATCCTCTTTTCTCCTAGGAGTATTCAAGAACCATTGCAATAGGCCATTCCACTCACCTCTTGAGGGAATAGGCATTGATTTTCTTCATCATTTGCCATTTTTCTTCCATTGTAAGAAGATCTCTCCATTAGGGAACTCAAGAGCCCTACCAAGGAGGAAGAGGGGACTCATAATTCCTCATTTTCCGCTACGGTTTTTTTCCAATTCATGTAGTTATCCATTGGTGGCATAATATTGTTCAACGGTTGATTGGTTGTGGTTCTAAAGGTTACTTATGCATTCTAGTTTTATTTCCTTAGTTGTTTTTAGTTTGTTTAGTTTTTTATTTAATGTGTTTTTCTTGTTTAAATCCATGCGCTAACCTCTGTCTTTTCTAGCATGCCCAATTAGGCATGCAAGTGCCATTGTTTTTCTCACCCAAGTGACAAAACATAAACAACACATTGTCTTTCCATCATTAATATGACAGATCTATCCATAGTCATGTTCATAATAATAATATTTAAAAATGGGGGGAAAACAGGTGTTACAATAGGCACACCCACGTTCCATATCAAAACCTGCAAAAATGATCTTAGTGATGACAATCGTCAAGCCGAAACTCAGGATCGCCATAAACGATGGTTTTCTTACCGAAATGATAGCCGAAATAAAGGAACACGCATTTACTAACCCCTTGACATATGTTATTGCAAGTACAAAAACATAATAGCGAGGAATGAAGGAGGATTGAGTATACAAGAAGGAAAATGTAGACACTAAGAGTCATTGAATTGTTAAGGAGAAGAATATGCATTTTCATTCTCTGCTCTCTATGAGATATGAGACTTAGTAACTGGGGGTTCTCAAAAACAAGGATGGAATCAAATAAAGTGAGCATGAAGGAAAGTGAAAATGGGTTATTGATGCAATGACAGGGGTTCTCAAAAACAAATATGGAATTAGAGAAAGTGAGTGTAATCCTTTATTTCAGACATGTAAGAAGACCTGAAATCCTCTGTTTCGCCAAACACTACACAGAGGAACCTAGTTTTAACCATTTTAATGAATCATTTGCATGCATGTTTACATGGAATATGATTGGTTGTATTCCTTTCTATATTAGTATCATATTCTTCCCAAATAAAGCAATTGTGGTGACTAGTAAACTTGACTATTCTTGATTTTTTCAAGGTATACCCAAGTTGAAAAGTTGATTGTCTGCATACATGTGAAAGAACACACACAAAAAGAACTGTTGTTCTCCCCAACGGGGCATCATTTGGAATTTTTTTCATGTCAGTATCGCCCCCAAAAAATTAATATGCATAGTAAGTTTGTAATGTAGTTTGCATCAAACTCTGCATCCAACATAGCATTGTGTTTTGGCACATTGACAATTTCTTACAAAATTATTCCAAGAGCTTTTCAAATTACGGTTTACATGCAAGTATGAACCCATTTCTCAGATGAAATTATCATTGGAGGGGCAACATGAATGTACACAAAATCCATGTGTTGAGCAAGAGGGAGTGACTTTAACCACTTAGGAAATGAAAACAAATTGTTGGCATATGGTTTGGAGAGACTCCATAAAGGACCATACCATCTTTGAATAGAGAGGTCAAGAATTGTCGGTGTTTGGTGTGGATATCTATTGGTGATAGATGCAACATATTTGTTAAGTATTTCCTAACTAACTCCAAGAAATCGTGAGTCTTTGCAAGATAGATAGCCTAACATTCTCTACATATTGTGAACAATAAAGTGGTATCAATATTGTTTTTGTATTGAACAATCATAAAGGAATTATTATAGCAGAAGTTGCATAGTTTCACCCCACATTATTGCTTGAAAATCAAAGTTTTTTCATGGCACAATCAACATTTTTAGTTTTCACCCCACATTGTTGCATGAAAATCAGAGTGTTTTCATAGCACAATCAACATTTTTAGTTATTTTCTCAATTATTTATAGACAAGTATTTATTTATGTAAACTACCACTAAGTGCATGAAAACAGTAAAAAATAAAAACTGTATAAACTAATATTTTAAATTTTAGTAGAGTTTAACTATAAAATTAAAAACTATTATTGAATGTTTCCCCTAATTGGCGAGGATTGAGTGTTTTTTTCTTATGTGAAACTGCATTATTTTTACCATCATTTCTTTTGTATTTTTTCCCTGGCTCATTCCTATTGAAGTTGAATTGTGGTAGCCAAAATTTAATATTAAGAGAACTTACTCTGTGGGAAAGTAGGAAGAGAAGAACTTTGTTTAGGTGCGGCAAAGGGATTTGGCTTTAGAAATGTAGTTGGAGCAGAAGATATTGAACCTGATATAGGCTTAGGCAGAGTGGCTACCAGTAGAACAACCATTAAAAACAACACCATCAACATGATTGTTGTGCACATGCTTATTTGGAGTTAATGTATAGTTTTGGAAGGTAAAACCCAATTTTCGAGAAGAACAATTGGCAGGAAAAGCATCATGTCCAAGGGAAAGTTACATGAAAATGATAAAATCATGCAAGGAACACAGGAAGGATGATCCAGGTGGATATTGGTGGCCACCCATCTTTCCGGACTGGCTCAAAATAGTTTTCTGGCAATTTTGGTAATTTACTATTTTTAGCAGGTATTAACTTCTGGGGCCATTTTGAGGGCCAAAATGAAGGTTTTTCAATATAGAGGTTCTCAATGATATCCAAATACACAATTTATCTCCCAAAATGAATCTCCTTGATGATACCTTTCCAACAAGCTATCATACGCCTAAAATGGAGATTGTATGCAAAAGTTACAACCCCGAGAAGTTGATGTACTAACTTACCCAAACGGGGCCCATATGACTTTTGGCGCTTCATCTCCTAGGGTTAGGTTTTTGGATGTATAGGATTTTTGGCATTCCTATTTATTGTAAAAATGCCTTCAGAGCCTCATTGTAATCATATTCTTGCGAATGTGAGTAGCCATCACATCTCTTCTCAGAGATAAGCTGCCACCATTCTATAGAGTCTTTCACTCTGTATTTTATAGTCTCTATACATTTATTTCATTAATAGAAATCGTGTATCACTGTCTATCTGTGTTTATGGTTGCATCTCTGATACATTTATGTTATATTATTCAATATTTTTTATATCTCTATGCATGTCTTTATTATATCTCCGATCTCATTTTGTGCTGAAAATAATCCGGATCAGTGGTATCAGAGCAGGTTGTTCTTGGTCGTTTTTTTCAGTGCATGTCCCCAACAAGGTCTGAGTATAGAAAGTTGGGTCTTGAGCTTGTCTCTCTTGAGGACAATCACTCTCACACACCCAAGAAACCCTCAATGGCAGAAGAAAATAAAAACGATGGAGTAGACGATCCTATCAATCTGTTGCTTGAGCAAGCTCTCACGCGACAGAGGGACGAAATGATGGATAATTTTTCCCACATCCTTCAATGCTTGTCGATAGAAACCTGCACATATTCATCAAGCGACCACTTTGGAGGCACCTCGCCTTTCAAGGTGCAAGTTAATTTTTATATTCCTGTATTTGAGGGACAGATAGATGCAGAAGCCCTAGACAAATGGTTAAATATGCTAGAAGGTTATTTCTTTGTTCAAAAATTTTCCGACAAAGAAAAGATCACCTTCACACTCCTTAAAGCTCTCCCCCATGTCAAACATTGGTGGGAAACTTATTGGGAGCAGAGTTCCACAGAGGAGTCTGAAATATATGGGGTCGATCCCATTTGGGATTTTTTTGTGGATGCGGTAAAGGAACAGTATTACCTGATTGGCAACTATGAGGACCAGTACAAGATATGGACACCACTACAGCAAGAGAGGGGCCAAGCAGTTCTGGAGTTCACCAATACCTCCCATACCTTGCGCACCAATATAGGTATCAAAAACTCCGAGCGACATTTGGTTCTAAAATACCATGGGGCTCTACACAGATACACCCAAACTGAAATGGATTTTCTGGACATCTCATCACTCAGTGCTTCTTATCGATATGTTGTTAAAATTGATCAAAAATTTAAGCACCAGAACAAATGAAAGTTTAGGTCTACAAATCCGCAACAACCGAAGTATGACAAAGACGACCCTAACAAACAGTCTCCTGAAAACCAATCCAAGACACAGGAAAAGAAGGGTCATGGGAAGACAAAGAAGGACAATGGAAAATGGTGCAAGTTCCACAAAATCCCCTGGAACAACACCAATGATTGTTTCTCAAAACATTCATTGGTGGCCGAGATCAAAGACAAGGAGACAAACCCTGATTTAGAATCTGATTTTGAAAATACTGGTAAAGGACAGATCATTGACATAGACCCCACTGTTATTGTCGCGACCGCAGCAATTCAACCAGAAGAACCCACAGATCCTGAAGAAGGGGAGCACATTTTTCATTCACATATGTGGGTGAAGGGGACACCGCTGCATTTTGTTGTTGATAGCGGAAGCCAGAAAAACCTCATCTCAACAGAGGTCATCAAATAGTTGGGATTGTCGACAACACCACACCCGCAGCCATACAACATCGGGTGGCTTTAGAAAGGACGAGATATTTGTGTCAGCCAACAGTTTCGATCGTCATACAGAATCCAACCCTTCAAGGATGAGGTATTATGTGATGTTTCCCCACTGGATGTATGCGATGTTCTCTTGGGCCAATCATATATGTGGAGACACCATGTTGTTTATGAGTCTCGACCCCGTAGTGTCATTGTTACTTTGGGGGGTCATATCTATAGAATACCAGAGGTAGTTCCAACTATTTTTCCACCTAAAAAGTGTCGCAAGGTAGTATCTCATACTGCAAAATTCCGCTTCTTCAAAATCTGTTAAAAAGGGGAACAGAAGGACACTACAACCACTAGAGCCTCACCCCCTGCACCTTCTATCCAACAGAAACAGGCCGACAAGGTTGTAGCAAAGAAAAAATATTCACTTTTCACACCTTCCACTCATGTATCTCGACTTTTTGAACAGCCTCAGCTTCAACAGGTTCATGATAGACTTCCACAAACTAAGCAGCATGACATCTCTAGCAATACGAGCAGCTCACCAAGATGCAGATCCAACAAATGTTATTCCCTCTCCCCTAGGAACTCAATTCAATGGATACCATTGCTTCCTAAGGATGGATGATTTTTCCAAGTGGATATCGGTGGCCACCCACCTTTTTTTACTAGCTCAAAACAGTTTTTTGGCAATTTTGGCAATTTACTATTTTTAGCAGGTTTTAACTTCCAGGGCCATTTTGAGGGCCAAAATGAAAGTTTTTCGAGATCAAGGTTCTCAACGATATTCAAAGGCATTATTGAGCCCCCAAAATTAATCTCCTCGATGATAAATTTCCAACGAGCTATCATACGCCTAAAACGGAGATCATATGAAAAAGTTACGACCCCGGGAAGTTGATGTACTAACTTACCCAAATGGGGCCCAGATGACTTTTGGCACTTCATCTCCTAGGGTTAGGTTTTTGGATGTCTAGGGTTTTTGGCATTCCTGTTTATTGTATAAATTCCTTCAAAGCCTCATTGTAATCATCTTCTTGCGAATGCGAGTAGCCATCACATCTCTTCTCAGAGATAAGTTGCCACCATTCTACCGAGTCTTTCACTCTGTATTTTACAGTCTCTATACATTTATTTCATTAATAGAAATCGTGTATTACTATATATCTATTTTTATGGTTACATCTGTGATATATTTCTGTTATATTATTGAATATCTGCGATATCTTTGTGCATGTCTTTATTATATCTCCGATCTCATTTTGTGCTGAAAATAATCCAGATCAAAGGAAAACCCAACGACGTTAGGGTTAGGGTTTCGGTAAGATATTGTAACAGCTAAGAAGCTTGTAAATTAGTATAAATAAGAACCTAGGAGGTCTAGGTCGAGGTTAGTGATCGGTTTTTGGTTGGACCATTGTTGGTTTTGGTTCTAATTTGTTCTTGTTGGCTCTTATTAGTTCGGATACTAGTTCAATTCAACTATTGTAGTTCTAATATATTTTTGGTAAGTTGTTGAGTTGTAGAAAGAGTAAAGTAGCTAGATCTTGAGGGTTAGATCACAGGTCGAGGGTCTTGGTGTGATCTAGTCCACCTCACAAAGGTTTTTGAACCTTTTTCATGATTATATAATCGGAGATATAGTGCGTGCAACACCATATTTTGCAGAAAACCTAATAAAAGATCCTAAGAAGCCAGATATTTGTGGATGTATCCCAGGAGGGGGTGAACCACAGTAAAATCTATGTTATGTGTGTCCTTTATTACATATTTACCTTCTGTCAGTAGTAAGATTATGAATTGATGAATGAATGATTCAGTTAGATATATTAGAATGCATGCATAGGATTAACAGATGAATGAATCTTAAGAATAATAGAGAGAGTAATCAGATCAAGACCTGAAGAATATCAATTATAATCCCAGATCCCCACTATTTCCTAGACTGCAAGCACTTGAGCATTGCAGTCACCCATAGAAATATCTTGGGTGGGATTGCGTAGTACATTTTGTGTGTTCTGTTTCCTTCTAGTTTACTAGGAGGGTCAATAATTTTAGAGGGTTTTGTTTGAAACATGTTCAGGTCTGAACCTCGGTCAATCCAAGAAGTATATAGAGAGATTAATAACCAAAAAATGGTTATGTTGTCGTCTAGAAATGCATGGGATTGATTGAATGGGATCTGTAGAACAATCATATGGAGGATGAAGATATAAAAAGGAATGTTTAGGATGTGTAATCCAATGAAGGAGGATATCGAAACATGGTTAAAAACAAAGGAACTTGAGTTTGCACAGAAGGATAAAAGAAACCCTAAGATAACACCGTGCAAATATATTTATAAATATGTGTTTAGCAACTTGCATGAGGTATTCTTCTATGATTTACCACATGTGTTTCAGGAGTGTCTACTGAGGTTAAAAGACAACCACCCTACAAATTGAGTCAAACAACTCGAGTGGAATCCTATCGAGATCACACAGTTACAAAAAGTTAAAAATAGATTTATGAACGTAGTATATTTCTGGTTAGATAGTATTGTTGCAAGCTTTATCACCGAATTTGAAGTAGATACAGTGAAGTATTACATCACAGCAAAGTAGTAGTTTCTAAAAGGTTCTATAGGTAGGTATATCAGATCGTTGTATACTTCAATCAAGATTTTGTTGTATGACAATGGTGTGATGACTATGGAATCAGACGACTAAACTTCCTTCTGTGCATGGGGGAAGGGGGGAAGCACTGACAAGAGGTGGAGAGATGGAGGAACAGATGAATAAGGGAAATAAGAAGGAGGCCATGGACCCAATCATGATGGAAGAAGATCAGATAAAAGAGATAATGGAAATAGCCGAAAGCACGTGCATTGGAGTACCCTACCAATATAATATGAGTAATAAGAAGAGAGGAATAGTTGATAGAGAGGGATTGGCAAGTGATGAGGAAGAGGTAGAGGATCTTCGGGATGTGGAGAAGATTGAGTAAATCATGTGCGCAACATATGAAATGAAGACATGTGGTCCAAGGGAAGGAACATAAGGAAAAACTCCATTCTAGGTCAGTGTTAATGTGGAACCCATAACCCCATGTGAAACTAGTACACCAGAAATAACACCACCAGATAGACAACCTAATTTTAGTAGAAGAAAGACAAAAAGAAGTACATCCAAACAAGGAGAAACAACTGGAGGATCCAGTTCAGGAAGTAGCAGTCAGATATCTACACTGCGCAGAGGTAGTAGTTCAACACAATTCAAGATGGCAGGACATGATCCCACCATGAGATTACCAAAATTTTGGGGAGAGGTATCTGAGGTCTCTGAAAAGCACTTGTTTATATACGAGAAGATCTAGGAAGAAAAAAATATCACATATGAGGATACAAAACTTGAGCAATTAGTTATCACGCTAAGAGACTGCGCACTACATTGGTACATGATCCTAGCTATAAACAGTCCACCAAGAGTAACAAGGACTATTGCAGATGTGAAGAAGCTATTGATAAATGAATTTCAAAAGCCTAGCTCAAAATATCAGTACATGAATGAGATGATTGAAATTAGGCAGAAACCAGGTGAGTCTGTTTGGGAGATTGATCATAGGTTTAAGTGTCTCAAAGGTAATCTAAAGTATGTCATGACTGACATGCAACATAGACATCTCTTTGTGAACTCGTTGTTACCACATGTAAAATACCCCTTGGGACAAAAAAAGTTCCAAACTCGAGTAGAGGCTCTGCATGAATATTTACAACTAGAAGAGAACCAGTATCAGAAGACAGATCCAACAATAAAGGAGTTGAAGGAGGATCTGAAGAACCTCACATTCCAACTTAGCCAAAATAAGGGCAAAGAGAACAGAAAAGTTCTTTGGTGTACCACATGTAGGACAGAAGGTCACCATAAGAATGAATGTCCAAATTTCGCGCAATACATGGAAATAGGAGTACCGAACCCATTGTGAATAGGAATACTATGGTGCAATATTTTTAAGACACATGGGCATGATCCATATCATTTTCCAATGATGTAGAAGTACCGGACAGTGCCCAAGAGTTCATACTTTAATTTATGCAAGTTAGTGGGTCATGATGATAAAGGTTGTAGGACAATGGAGATACTGATTGAAACAACTTCAAATACCTATAGGATGCAAATAGAAATGATAGCAGGGAAAGTTTCACCTCATTTCAAGTAGGTACCACCTCCATACAACAATGTGCATCCACAGTACAAGACTGCGCAACCATAATATAACAACGTGAAACCACAGTGTAACCTCGCGTAGTATAACTAGGCACCTAAGTACAATGCCCTGCAAGGAGATCGAGTTGGATATAGAGGAGGATGGAATACAGTAGGATTTGGAAGAGGTAGAGGACTAGTAGTGTGCCAAAACTTCCAACAACTAGAACATTATCCAAGGAAATCTTCACTCCCACCAATGACATGTATGTACTGTCGTGCAACAAACCATGACACATAAGATTGTCCGACATTATTGGGGAAGATACAAGATAAGAGAAATAAAAACAATCAGAATGTCCAGTGGATTTCTATAGAAGCCAGGGATGATGGAAGAAACATCAACATAGTCAGATGAGGAGGAGCCAAGATAGGAACTGATGTAGTGAGACAAGATCCAACACAACACCAATGGGTAAAGAAAAATATTGACACACAAAAGAAGTTTGATGTGTGGAAAGAAAATGAGACATTCAAGGAGGTCGGGTAGGAGTTCCTCAAACAAGATGTTGCATCAACATCAGTTGCACAGCATACTCAGAATGCACCAATGTACAAGATTCCTTCATCAATGAACCACACCAATGAAGCAAAACCCTCAGGGAAAGTAGGTACCATAACGACTTTTTTGCAATCCTATGTTACGCTATTGAATGGTCCATCATATGTTAAAGTTTTTAAAAATATATTAGAAAGGTGTAACACAGAGGTAGAGGGGAAGTTAGAGCAGAAAATAATCAATCACCAACATAAAATAAGGAGAACAAGTAGAGAATTCATATTGAATGCTAATATTGGAGATTTCAATATGGGGGATATTATACTAGACATAGGCTCTGAAGTAAATGTGTTACCCAAGAATACATGGTTGTTAAACATTATTTTTTTCATCCCTATGACTGTTAATGATGTAAACCTATTTGTTGCCTTTAGAAGGGTCAGTGGCCTGAATTCTAGAAGAAAGAAGGGAGAAGAACTTTCCTTGATAGAAGAAGTTGTATTTTCCTTTGTAAAATCCCTATTAAGGAGGATTTCCGCAGGCTACTCTATATCCAAGGTGCATAAAGGCCTGATTTTTTGCACCTTGCTCTATAGATAGGTTGCAGAGTTTCCATAGGCTGCTCTATAGCTAGGGTGAGGAAATTCTTGTATGTGGGAAAATGAGCATTTTCTCGATGCTTCTAGAAGGAGAAGCTTCTATGGTGAGGTGGCCTCCAAACAGTTTGGATCTTACTCACTTTCATGATTTAGTGGGATCATCCTAACCTCCTCACCTTATCCTCTTCATCTTATAAAAGGAGAGGATCTCTCATGGAGAAAGTTAGTTGGATTGAGGTTGGGTTTTGTTGCTTCGAGTTTTTAGAGATTGCATATTGGCTTTGAGATTTTCTTTGTCAAGATAGATTGTGAGTAGCTATCAGATCCATGGTCTCAGAATCCCTAGAGGAAGAAGTGTGTGGGAAGCAACGAACCGTTGGAAGGAACCTGACAGCATCAAGGCATCTAGTTGTATATTTGTTCCACATTATTTAATATATATACAATTTTCTTTCCTATATGAATGGTATTTGTCCATTTTGTATGATTCCTTGATCATGTACATAGTTTCATATCAAATAGAATCTGTTATTCTTGTCTTTGTTGGTTTGTGTTTATTTGCAGATATTTCTCTATAAGCCCCACGACGGAGCTTGGATTACATTGACGAAGTCAAATCTTCGATATTTAAAAGGTATGTTCTAGATCCATTTCTCATTTGATAATTGAAATCTAAGGAAAGAGTAGTGTATTGTCTTGTTTTGTTCTAGTTTTGTAGTGAAGCTAGGGGGATTGATTTGTGTCCGCACTTAAAAATTAGCCCGATAACAAAATTGGCGACTCTACTGGGGAACAGATTGTTTTCCTAGTTTGTCTTGGTTTCTTTCTTTGATTGCTTGGGTTCTATTTTTTGAGTCACTCGGAGATACAGCTTGACTCTTTGAATGTTTAAATCCATTGTAAAACCTTCATACTCTTTATTTTTCCATTTCTTATTTGATTTATGCACCTTTCTTTGAGGGATAGTGCAGCGATACAGGATCGCTGCACCCTGCCAGTTTAGACCAGTGCATAATTTCCCCATCCTACCCATATCTAGCCTGTAGAAACCTAGGATTGACGCACTGTGTTAGTCTACAACATGCATCGATTGTGAAAATTTTGTTTTTTGATGATTTTTCCTTACCTAGATCTTGGATTTGGTTTTGGGGTGAATTTTTGGGTTTGATTATGATCTGTTTACAGTCTGCTTGACAACTTTGAAACTGATTTTAGCCATATTTGCATTGTTTTCTTTTGAAAGATTTGGTCTCTTGCTTTGAGTGTCTTTCAATTACAAAGCATTGTTTTTTATTTAGAATTGTTTGGTGAAAGAACGTTTTTTTCTTTTATTGAATAGTTTGTGTTAAAAGTGAAACTTGTTTGGGTTGCTTAGTTTCATATCAATTTGCTATTACTTTTAGCTATCTTTGAAAAAGAAAATTTTAATTTCTTACTTTATATTAGATTGGGGGCATCCATCCTTTCATTTGAAGTAGTGAAATTGCATGGTTTTTGGCATTTTTTGGTCTTGAATTCTAAAAAAAAAATCCCCCTCATGGTCGGGGAGGGGGGAAGAATCGTGTATTGGTGTACAATCTCTTTGGCTCATTTCTTGAAGTTCTTGATATTGATGAGTTTAAAATTTTGGGGACATTGTGCATCTGGGAATGATAAACGTTTTCTCCTTCTCGTAATATAGCTTTCATCAAAATGAAATATTTGCATTCTCATTTATTTGCATTGTTCAAAGTCAGTCAAAACATCATTCTAGTCCACACCATTTCCCCCTTGAGTAACAACGGCCTTAAAAATAAAGCGCTTATAAAAATTGATTAGACATTTATATATGTTTTGGTAGCAAATGTACATTATATTAGTTGTAGGGCTTTGGAATAGGTGTGAAAGATAACTTTCCAAAGCTGCAAACAAACCTAGAATCTTGTGTTAGGGAGTGGTGAAATCCACTTGCTACATTTTGTCCTGGGAAGCCCTTCTAACACAAGGATCAATAACGAGGTTGAATTAATACTAGCAGAGTTACTCACCCTGTTTTGTTGGTCTTGGTGTAGATATTGAGCGTATTATGGGGGTCGCTTGAAGGTATACCCACAATGATGAGTGGAAGAATCTCAAGTTGATTTCAGTTTATATACCATGCCTTTGTGCGTGGATCAGATTGTCGATTGTTTCCCCAGGCATCTTTGTTGTATTTGGTAACCTTAGTGACCTTTTTCTTTAGGTTCTTTATGTTGATTAAGGTTGGTTGTCATTGATGTCAACCCTTGAAGAAAGCCCTATGACACAAAGGTTTGGGTAATGGAACCAATATTGTTTGATATAAAGATGACTTATTATTGTCTTGTCATGGTTGATAATAAGTAAACATGGATGAACTCCAAAGTGGTCCCCTTATGGTGAAATCCCTCATGGGAAGACGCTTTGTGAAGTAAGAGAACCCATGCTTAATTGTGGAATAACGAGATGAAGGATAGTGAAATTTTTAGGGAAACTATCCTATATGGATAGTTCTTGTCATTCCATTTCTGGTGGTATGTGGAACGTCACATAACTCCTTACGGTTAGAGAGTTATGACCATGTGAAGTTGAAGAACTCAGGTTTGGGTAATGAACCCAAGTTTGTTTTATGGATAACGGTATGAATTTTGATATATTTTAAGGTAGTGCTATTCTAGATGGATATTTCATGTCATTTCATTTTTGGTGGTATGTTGAATGTCACATAACTCCTCACATTTTGAGAGTTATGGCCTTACGAAGTTGGAGGACCCTCATATGTCATCTAGAAGCCCCAAAAGGTCAAAGTAGTCAAAGTGGTTTAAGAGATTTTAGAAGCTACATAATAAAGTGAAGTGATGAGTGTACTATAATTCAAAGTGAATACAAAACAAATTATTTAAATAATAAATTTAATGGAGAAATTAGAAGTGCGTTAACCCTAAAATAAGGAAAGTGGGCAAAGTGACCTAGAAGATGTTTTTAAGGAAACTACTTGGAGAGTATAAATAAGAGGCAAGGCTCTCTCATTTGACACACACTTGAGCATATTGAATACCTATAGGTTTTTTAGGTAACAAAAGCATATCTAAGCCGAATTTTTGAGGAAAGTGAAGAAAATAAGGCCAGAATTCAAGGATTGATAAATTATTTTGATGTTTCTTTCTAAGCTATGTTTTTTTCAGGTCATCTCACCATTTTCGCAATAACTTATTTTCTACAATGATTCAGACTGTGAAATTTCTATTCCATTGAGGCAACATATCCAAGTATCTATGGTAAAAAAATCCAGCTTGTGGTTCATTGTATTTTTGGAGTTAAAATATGTGGAAAATAGGGTTTGTGGCTAGTCCTCAAACTAGTCAAAAACAGGTGTTTCAGGTAAAACCGTCATAACTTCTTCATAAAAGATCCAAATTCAGTTAGAACAAATGTGTTGATTAGATTATATTCTTTAGTATTATGTGTAATAGTTTTAGATCAATTCAACAAACATTTCATGTGGGGCATGCTCTACAAGGTCGCTCTCTAGAATAAGCCAGAATTCAACAAGGTATGCCATTTTTTCTATAACTCCTTTTCTGAGAGGTTCCAAGTAGTGACACCTAGAGGAATTGCATTAAACACACTAAAGAAATTTTTTTATCATTTTCAGATCTTTATACATTACAGGTACAAATTTATGATTACTTCAAGTTAGGGTTGTTGACTAATCCAAAACTAGGCACGTGAGACTAAAGAAAAGTTTGATGAAAATACTAGTCTCTTGTTGTTAAAGTTAAGGAAGGTTTGCAGGAATGTGATCATATACACCAGGTCTATTACAGAGATACAAATAAGATTTGGATGATGAAATTGATGAGGGATTTTGGTTGAGTTACATGTTGAGTACATGGTTGAGACAAGTAGTTGATGAGTTGGCACATACATGAGGTGTATAGTTGACACATGATTGGTACATACTTGGTACATGGTTGGATGCACTTGTTTATGGTACATGTTGATTACAGGTTGTTTGGTACAGGTTGGTGCATGGTTGATGCACTTGTTTATGGTACAAGTTGATTACAGGTTGATGTATAGGTTGATGCATGGTTCAGATTTATTGGTACATGTTTACAATGGTATATCTCATAGTGATAGTGTGATAGTGGTTCCATCATTCTACTTCTACTTCAGGACGGTTGAATGGGGCAAGGACAGGTGGTTGTAGCCACCTTCCAGTTGTAGCTGGATAACTTAGGGGGTTGTATCCTCCTTCTGGTTGTATCCAAAGAATTGTGGAGTTGGATATTCCTTCAGGATGTAGCCTGAGAAACTAGGGGGTTGGAGCATCCTTCCAGTTGTAGCTAGAAAACAAAGGAAGTTGGTGATTCTGTTAGGGTCCTAACCCACACATAGGTAGAACAATATATTTGGATGTAATAAAGGTCAATATTAATAAGGCCTTTCAATAAAATAGAATAAGGCGGATGTAAGAAGACCTAATAAAATCTTCCGCTTCTAGAAGGATCTTCCTCTAGATGCTTCCTTTTAGTATAAATAGGAGTCGAGAGTATGAGAACCCTAGCTTGGATATTATTCTAATAGATCTCTGCTCAACTGGAGGTTTCCCCCTCAAAGAGGCCCGTGAACATTTCTTTCAGATTCAAAGTGTTATTTTATTTGTTATTCTTATATCATTTCAGTGTTATTGTGGTGAATGTTCTAGTTATATTGTTGTTATTCTACCATTACTAGCATTTTATTTCAGTTCTGCATACATTTTAAATCTGTAATATTACAAGTGGTATCATAGCACTTTCCTCGACAGAAAGTGTGGGTTAAATTTTTTTCAAGGTAGAGACATATTCCGGTGTCTTTAAGCCATAGAGATCTATTGTTATGTGCATAAACCTACGATTGAGGGATTGATACATGCAGGAAATACAAGTGGTGCTTAAGCGCACATCTGTTTCCCACCCTTGTAACCCCTGTTGGTACCCCTTCGAGTGGTAGCGCATCAGACAGCACATGTGTATGGATCGACCTAGATTACCTGAATCCCTCTTTAGATAAACCGATTGGTCGCCTAACTGTTATAGTGTCACCAAGAAAAACACTCGGGAAGATACTCTATAGTACCTGGGTAGTTGGGTAGTATAGCTAAGGGTATGGTCTCTCCTCCTTAGTTAGTGCCCTGAGATATTGGGCCGAGTACTACTATTGGACCCCACACGTATATCAGAGAGATATAACATAGGGCAAACCCTTGTCTATAGAACCCTTGAATACCTAACCCTTGGGGTACATAAGCATAAACAAATTGAAACAGACAAGATATATTGTCGCGCAATTATGTTCGGGTTGCCAAGTAAATACACATTTATTTTTGGTTAATCATTTGGGCATTTCCTCTCTACATTATTCTTTAGACTAGATTATAAATCTGTAAAAAAAAAAAGACTGGAACCTTTTTCACCATTATTTGAGACCTATTCCATTGGATTCATCTCTTCGCCCTTATCACATTCATCCATATCATTTTTTCGGCCAAAATTTTTTACCCCGCCCACCACTTTTCAGTTTCCTCATCCTCATGGCCCATACTCATAGCCAATACTTAGAAGCTCGCTTCAACACCTTGCAATCTGGTCTCATTGAGACCCAGCAAGAAGTGAAACAACTCAGTGCCACTTTTGTCGCCATCAATACAATCATGCAGTCCTCAATGGAGGAAATGAAAAAAGAACTCATTGCCCAACTTGAATCGGTATTTTCGACACTCTGTACCAAACTGCATATCCCTACAGATAACCCTTCCTCTTCCTCACCTCCACATAATGAAGGTGACCATTCCTCTCATTCCCATACCTTGCAGAACCATCACTTTCAACGTGACCTACGCCTTTCGCGGGTGGATGTGACCAAATTTGATGGCTGAGACCCCACTGGTTAGGTAACCCAAATGGAACATTACTTCTCTTTATATGACATTACAGATGACTTGGCCAAACCTCAGTATGGTGTTCTCCATCTAGATCAAGAATGTTGGCAATGGTGGCAATGGAGAAAAACTTCTCGTCAAGGTTATATTGCTTGGACGCACTGTGTAGCAGATATTTATGAATGCTTTGATACTGACACCAACCATTTAGGTTGTTTGACAAAGCTGAAACAATTAGGAACAATGGAAGACTTTATATGTGCCTTTGAGCTCCTGGATTATAGAACATAGGGCATGTCTGATGCCTTTTTCCGAGAGTGTTTTATCAGTGGCCTCAAGGATGAAATTTGGGCCCATGTCCTCATGGCTCAACCTGAGAGTTGGATGGAGGCTACCAAAAAAGATAAATAAGCACAACAGGTTGTATCTGCTCAAAACCGCAAACCCTCCTTTATCCCTCGCCCTAAACCAGTAAATCCCACTACTCCCTTTGCTCCACTAAAGATCCAAAAATTGACAAGGGATGAAATGGTTGAACGCCAACTCAAAGGCCTTTGTTATAACTGTGATGAAAAATATTTCTCGGACCACAAGTGTAAAGAACAAAAGCTTTTTATGGCCATCTCTGAGGAGATTTTGGAAGAAGATGAAGTCCCTCTGTGTCTGAGTCCCCTGAATCCACTGACATAACCCCTCCCTCAAACCCTCCCGAAGTAGAAATGGTCATTTCCCTCAATGCTCTCACTGGATTCTTCACTCCCCAAACCCTCAAGCTAATCGGTTACATCAAGCATCGGAAGGTCATCATTCTGGTTGATAGTGGCAGCACCCATAATTTTATTCATCACCGCATTTCCCAAGAAACTCATTGCTACATCCATGCTGTCAATAATTTCCAAATCATGATTGCCAATGGTGGTTCCATGAAATGTGGAGGGAGTTGTGAAAATGTGTGTCTCCAAATTGGTGACTACCACCTAAAATCCCATATGTTTTCTATTGACATGGGAGGTTGTGACATTGTGTTGGGTGCAGACTGGCTAAGGACTTTGGGTCCCATTCTCATGGTTTTTAAAGAGTTAACCATGCAATTCGACCAACATGGCCACCGATATAAGTTCCAAGGCATCATCGTCGATTCAACTGAGATCATTAGTTCCCATCGCATGGAAAAGCTACTCAAAAAGGGTCATTCTGGTGTTATCACCCAACTCCATGCCATACAAGCAACAAAGACACCCTCGGTACCGCAAGACCTCCAAGCCATCCTTTCTAAACATCAATTGGTATTTTCCACTCCCTAAGGCCTCCCTCCTTCTCATGGTGTTCATGATCATTCCATTCCCCTTATACCCGTAAGCCTTCCTCCCAATATCCGTCTATATCATCACCCCTTTTCCCAAAAAAATGAAATTGAGAAAATGTTCCAGGAACTCCTTAATGCAGGCGTTATCTGCCCTAGTATGAGCCCCTACTAGTCTCCTTTGGTCATGGTCCTGAAGAAAGAAGGTTCTTGGAGAATCTGTCCTGACTATTGTGCCCTCAACAAACTTACCATCAAAGACAAATTCCCCATTCCTATCATTGATGACCTCCTGGATGAATTAAGTGGCACCCAATTCTTCACTAAACTAGATCTTCATTCAATCTACCACCATATACGTATGAAAGAGGCAGACATTCCCAAGACTACCTTTAGAACTCATGAGGGACACTATGAGTTTTTGTTCATGCCCTTTGTCTTGTGTAATTCCCCATCCACCTTCCAAAGCCTCATGAATCATGTCTTCCATCATTTTCTCTACCATTTTGTCTTAGTTTTATTTGATGATATCCTCATCTATAGAAAAACCTAGACAGACCATCTTTCTCATGTGGATCGAGTTCTCCATCTACTCTCTCAACACCAACTTTTCCTGAAACAGTCTAAATGTGATTTTGGTGCCTCAGAAGTAGACTACTTGGGTCATCTAGTTGGAAAAGATGGTGTTAGAGTTGATCCTAAAAAGATTGAATCTATGCAAGACTAGCCTCACCCAAAGACTCTTAAGATCTTGCGTGTATTTCTAGGCTTAACAGGGTATTATCGCAAGTTTGTTAAGAATTATGGGAAGATTGCAGTACCGCTCATTTCTCTCCTCAAAAAGAACTCTTTCACTTGGACTCTAGCTGTTGTTCAAGATTTTCAGACTTTGAAGATGGCCATGTGCACCACTCTAGTCCTCACCCTTCCCAATTTCACAAAGACCTTTGTGTTGGAATGTGATGCCTCGGGGAAAGGAATTGATGTTGTCCTTATGCAAGAGGGTCGACCTTTGGCCTTTACCAGCAAGCAACTATCTGAAAGAAATCTGGGAAAATCCATCTATGAAAAGGAAATGTTGGTTATTCTCCATGTCGTGGATCTATGGTGTCCTTATCTATTGGGGAAACATTTCCAAATTAAGACAAGTCATCAAAGCCTCAAGTATTTTCTGGAACAATGCATTTCCTATCCAGAACAACAAAAATGGGTGACCAAACTCTTTGGATATGATTATGAGATAATTTATAAGAAAGGCAAAGACAATGTGGTTGTGGATGCACTTTCCCAAAAATATGAAGACGAAGGATCCCTTTTTTCTCTTTCATTCATTGTACCAGATTGGCTCCAAGTCGTTCACCAGGAATAGCTACAAGATCCCAAAAGTTTGCAGTTGATCCACCAATTGTAGTCCAAGGCTCCAGCTTCCCCAGGGTACTCTTGGCTCCATGAGGAACTTCGATACAAAGTCTGTTTATATTTAAGTAAACAATCAAAGATTAAATCCACGGCACTTTCTGAGCTTCATTCTACACCCACATCAGGGCACTCCAGGCTCACCAAAACCTATGACAGGGTCAAACGTTCCTTTTTCTGGGATGGTATGAAATAGGACATTCATAATTTTGTAGCTGAATGTGATGTGTGTCAACACAACAAGGGAGAAACATTCAAATTGCCAAGCACACTACAACTTCTCCCGATTCCACCTGCTATTTCGAAGGATGTATCTATGGATTTTATTACCGGCTTACCCAAATCGGGAAATAAATCTGTCATAATGGTGGTTGTTGATCGCCTTTCCAAGTATGCTCATTTCTGCACCCTTCAACACCTGTTTACAGCATCCACAGTGGCTCAAATCTTCATGGATCATATCTTCAAGCTTCATGGCATGTCGCACTCTATTGTTTCTCATCGCGACCCAACTTTCACAAGAAACTTTTGGCAAGAACTGTTCAAGATACAAGGCAGCGAATTGCATCTCAGCACAACTTATCATCCCTAGACTAATGGCCAAATGGAAGTTGTCAACAAGTGTTTGGAAACATATTTGAGGTGTTTTGCCTCAGAAAAGAAAAATCAATGGGCTCAATGGTTACCCCTAGTTGAATGATGGTACAACACTTCATACCATACATCTACACGCATGACTCCTTTTGAAGTGGTATATGGACAGAAGCCACCTTCAGTTCTCTCATCCTTACTGGGTGCCTCGAAGGTCCAAGTGATTGACCTAACACTTACAGCTCAGGAGGCTATTCTTCGTACCCTCAAAGAGAATTTGGTCATGGCACATAATCGCATGAAGCAACAAGCAGATCAAGGTCACTCTGAATGCCAATTTGCATAAGGGAATCAAGTGTTTCTTCGAATGCAACCTTAGAAGAAAACTTCCCTCAAGGCCAAGCATTTTCAGAAGCTAGCGCTCAAATTTTATGGTCCTTATACCATACTCAAGCGTGTGGGAGAAGTCGCCTATCAGTTAGCTTTGCCTAGCAATTCGAACCTACATCCTGCTTTTCATGTTTCATGCTTAAAGAAGGTGATTGGAGCTAAGTGCCAAATTCAAACCAACCTTCCAGAGTTAGCTGAAGAAGGATCCATTTGGCTACATCCAAAAGCATTTTTGGACCAGTGTGAGCGTTGCTTACGTCAGAGAACCATCAAGGAAGTGCTAGTACAGTGGAATATACAACTCCAATAGACGCCACTTGGGAACCAGCTACCATTTTGTAGCAATTTCCTCATCTCAAGCCTTGAGGACAAGGTTTTTTTTAAGGGGACGGACATGTTAGGGTCCTAACCCGCACATAGGTAGAACAATATATTTGGATGTAATAAAGGTAAATATTAATAAGGAATTTCAATAAAATAGAATAAGGTGGATGTAAGAAGACCTAATAGAAGCTTTCACTTCTAGAAGGATCTTCCTCTAGATGCTTCTTTTTAGTATAAATAGGAGTCGAGGGTATGAGAAACCTAGCTTGGATATTATTGTAATAGAGCTCTGCTCAACTGGAGGTTGCCCCCTCGAAGAGGCCCATGAACATTTCTTTCAGATTCAAAGTGTTATTTCTATTGTTATTCTTATATCATTTTAGTGTTATTGTGGTGAATGTTCTGGTTATATTGTTGTTATTCTGCCATTACTAGCATTTTATTTTAGTTCTACATACATTTTATATGTGGTATATTACAGCTTCCAATGAATGTAATTCTTCAATACATATAAGAAAAAGCATTATGTGGTTTTCTCCCACTTTGGGTTTCCACGTAAAACACTGGTGTACTTTGTATGTGTATGATTGTTCATTTGTTCACTGCTCATTATTGGATGATAATTCTACATTGACATAACACTTGGATTATTTGGTTAAAAAGGATTAAATTTCTCTATTATTGATTCACCCCCCCTCTCAGTAATCCAACACTTTACACGAGGTGACTGTGGAGGGGAAAGTCTTCATGGTACCTGGAATCGATGTTGACAAAACTCACCCAGGCTCCTTGGAGGGTATACCCACAATTATGCATGGGAACTTGCACCAGTGTGTAAGTTCGTTAAGCAGGTTGTCAATGTAACTTTTCCACCTGCTCTATCTCAATGCCTTCTTACATTGTTCCCACGATGTTGGATTTCATCACCAACTAGTGTGTTCATTATAAGAAGTTTTTGTTTTCTTGCTTGCTTCCTAGATTTTTATCATGTGATGTTTGATTTCCCCAGTGGACTCTAGGTTGGAGATTTATTTAATGGCGTCAGTTCCTCGAACGACCAATGAAGGAAACACTTTTCCAGGGGAACCTTTTGTTTTTCCTTCTTATAGAACCATTGGTCCTCCTCACATCGCTACTTTGAACCTCCCAGGTCTCACAATTGGATTACCAGTATGGTTGCTTTCCACTCAGGTAATCCTGAATGCAGCTAGTGCTTCTGTTGTAAGAACTTGCCCCCAAGAACATCAACCTCTTTTTGATCCTTCACCTTCTTCACCAGTAAGATCTTATTCACCTTCTCCACTTGTAAGGTCTTCTTATGTTTTGTCTTCTTCGTTGAGTGAAAGCTCTGAAGCTAGTAACCCAGTGGATAAAAAAAAGAAGAAAAGGAAGAAGAAGAAGAAGAAAAATAAACAAGGATTCAAAATTCCAACTACTACTAGACATGTTGGAAAGAAACCAGTTATTGATAATCATGTTGGGAGTGTTGATGATGTCAAGATCACCCAAACAACCCGCAAGCCCAAGTACCCTTGCAGGATTTTTAAGGGTAGCCATCTTCTTAAGGATTTCCTTGGTCTATCCAAGGTTATAGAAGCATGGTATACAGACCCTCGCCAAACCATGACATCAACCTTGAACAACATGTTGATGACCTCCCATCAACTAGTCAAGATACCATTGGGAAGAAGAAAAGTAGAGTCAAGTTTCCTTGTAGATTATGCGAAGGGAGTCATCAAACTCACCTTTTCCCTCATATGGACGAAGCCTCTAAATTAATAGAATATATGATTGTTTCCCAGCCTCAACTTCTATATGCTTATTGCAAGATTACTCTCAAACCACCTGTAGTTGATGGAATGATCAATCCTTCCCCTTCGTCGGTTAATCTGGTTGATCATATAGTCAATCTAGTCACGTCCTTAGTTGAACCAGTTGACAAAGTGGTCGATACGATCCCATACTCGGTTAATGCCACTCTCCTGCTAAGAGTGAAACCCAAGTGGTCAATCCCTTTCGACCCGTCAACCCCATTCTCCCCTTAGAGAATGCAACCCAAGTGGTTGATCTGATCTCATCATCGGTCAATCCTACTCTCCCTCTATAGGGTAAACCCGATACTTCTCATGTTTTTCTCGTTGATACAGAATATACCATGTTGTGGGGAATTCCTCCTTCTCCTATGGAACCCCCTCCAAATAATGAGGCCATCCTTATTGATTGGGGTGCGCTAACTGGACCTCGTCTTCCCTCTCACATTCCTTTCAATATTACAATACAAGTTTGTGGTTGGGATGTTCCTCAGACATTGATAGAAGAAGGTTAGTCCGTTAGTATTTTGTCCTCTCTTGCTTGGAAAGCTTTGGGTTATCCTCAACTTGTGTGAGTTACTCAGACTCTGTTTTCTTTTAACACAAGAACCAGTCACCCTTTAGGGATCCTTCCTCAGTTTCCCATAACTTTCAGAGGGAAAATTGTCTTTATTGATGTCATGGTATTCCAAGACCCCCTGGATTTCAATTTACTCCTTGGGAAAGATTATGTTTATTCCATGAAAGCTATTGTGTCCACTCTTTTTAGTGTGATAATTTTCCTAGACGATGGAAGAATTGTGACTATTGATCAACTTTCGTTTGTTGGATCTGACTTGAAAGTCAACACCATGAATTCCCTAAACAGTTTGTATATGCAATCAGTATCGCCCCCACCATAGGTCAATTATGTGGCATTGTCTCCCATGCTTTCAGTTGTCGATGAATATGAGCCTCTTACCATAAGCTTAGTCTCTTATGACTTAGATCTAGTAGTTTACATGGTGATCTCTTTGGTAGGGATATTGGAGCCTGCCCTCCTTACCCCTGTCATGACCCTTGACATGTGTTCCTTCCAGAGTGTGTTTCTTCCATCAAGTGAAGATCTCTTGGAAGCCATGACCGATTTTTGTCCCTTGACATGGTATCCTTCCAGAGAACTTGTAGTGTCCCCAAGGCCGAGCCCCGTTGTAAACCAAGTTATGAAAGGAATTTTCATTATGTTTTATAGGCTGGTGAGCCAAGTTCTTATAAGCTGGAGACTTATGTGTTTGTTAGGCCAGGGAGCCTAAGTGTCGAAGGCCAGGAGCCTATTGTTGTACTTGTATGTATGCAGAACATTTAATAAAATATAAACACCACCAGGTGCAGACCTACCACGATGACTGAGTGAAGGGGGACTGAGCATCCACAGAGTGGGCAAGGAATTAGGGGCTGAAGGTGGGAAAAGGGGCTAAGTGTTGAGCCTAGGGGCTAATCCTAGGGGGCTTAAGCCTAGGAATAATATTTTAATATTATTCCAAAAGGACATGTGCATTTTGTGTTTTATCCTAAGTTTTGGCAAGGGAGGACATACAAGGGTGATGCGTGCTAGTGGAACGCATGCAGTTCCATGGGTGGCAAGTGTCAACCCTAACGCATGTGAATAAATGGCCAGGGTGAGCCATGAGAAAGGTTCCTCTCCTCCATTCTACCAAGGGTCTGAAGGAAAATGAGGGGACCTCTGCAAAAGAATACCCTGGTGCATCCCTAAAAGCCGAAAAGCCTAGGTTGACTTCTGAGATAGCCAGTACCACCCCTGTCTAAACAGTTCGAACCTGTGTTAACCCTGCATGGATTTTCTGTCACGCATCCCTGACAACCAGGGCATGAGTCTATTCTATGATGGTGGATTGGGAAATAGAAGTGACCAACCATTGTTGAACCCGTTGGGAATCCCGTCTCTGTTTTCCCCATGAGTTGTTGTGACCACGCAGTGCTGGGGGGGGGAAAGCCTGTGTATGTCTCTGCAAATCTGTGTACACCCTCTGTTCTAAGAGCTGAGAAGACTGTGTTCATTTTCTAAAAAGCTCGGTTCATCCTCCCATTCTGCACCAGAGAGTCTGTGTAACTCCCTGCGGAAATTGCTTCTCACACAATTCCGAAAATCAACACCGTGAGACCTTGCCTCCATTGCTGAGCTTGTTTGAGAAGTTTGAGTCTATATTCTCGGTTGACTGTAGTGGTCATGAAGAGATGGATTGCATGTGAATTGTTGTCCAGTGTAGGTGGTAATTGAGCCTGTGTGTGATATCTCTCTAGGTGAGGGAGGTGGATGTTGTTGGAAGAGGTTTCTTCCAGAGAGTGTCCAGCACTAGCTTTAGGCTCTGAGACTTCCTGATCCGACCTATTGCCGAGACCTAGAGAGGGAGGTTAGCACCGATGGACTGTTCTTGTGAAGGTGTATAATCCCAGGTGGAACAGGCATGTGGGGAATGAGAGTTTGGTAGTAGTGGGCGTAAGATGGCATCCTGGGAAGATTCCTTCCATATTCTAAGTGTTATTTTCCCTGTAACCTCAGCCTAGCTAGGATTCCTTGCCTTGGGGTGGAGCTTAGTCCCAGCTCGGGGGTGATCCACTGCTGAGCTGATGAGCAGTGTGGTCTAAGGCTGGGAGGTTTGTGGAAGGCCTGCACTTGGTTGGTGGAATCTACCATTGATAAAGATAAGTATCTGTTTATGTTTTACTCATAGATTGCATGACTCTATTGCTTATGTTATCATGATTTCTGTTGTGTATATGATTTAGTATGACATGCTATGGTTTGTAAATTATAGCAGTGAATAATATGTGTACTCTAAGCTTGAAAGTGTTTATTTTTTTAAATTCATGCGATTAATTACGAATGAGAATGTGTTATTCCGCATAGAAACACCTACCTGGTAGCCAAGGTGCGCTACAGTTATTTTGGGTTATCTACCAAGTGGTGTTATAGTATCCTTGGTAGCTGAGTGAAAAGGTGTGTTACAGTTTGGTATCAGAGCGATTAAACAAAGTAGCAGAAAAGGTGTGCTACAACACTATTCTCTTGGAAGCCATGATCAAGAAGAGTTTGAGCATGGTTTTCTGATTTCAAGCTCATTAAAAAATGAAACTAGCCATGAGCATGGTTTTCTGATTTCAATCTCGTTCAAAAATGAAACCATTTGTGAGGATAGTCTTCGCATCTTTGTGGAAACCTCATTAAAAAATGAAATGGAGCTTACGAGAATAGTTTCGTCTTTGTGTCAAGCTCATTAAAAAATGAAACAATTCTCCCGTCTTCGATTAAGTCAAGTACTTCATTATGTATAGTATTTGAAGCTTCATTTCACCCATCTGTGTTGTTTGATGAAATGAATCTTGGGGGGCAATGATTTTAGCCTTTGGACTTCATGATGAAGTTAGAGCCACTAGTTTGTTAAGCTGGGGGCTAACTACCGACCATCCATATGTTATGTGTTGGGAATTCCAAGCATAGTTTTTTATGGTTCAAGCTTGTGTAAAAATGAAACCACCTACCTCAAGCATAGTTCCCTCTGGTTCAAGCTTGTGAAAAAATGAAACCAGGTCCAAGCATAGTTTTGTTTAGTTTTTAAAGATTGTGTAAAAATAAAATCTATCCCAAGCATAGTTTTGTTTTGTTTTAAATCTTGCATAAAAATGAAAACAATCTCGAGCTTAGTCTTTGTTATTTCTCATGCTTGTAAATACATGAGAATAAGTTATTGATCTTATTCTTTCTCGTGCTCGTAAATACGTGAGAATGTAACCGACTATACTTTTATCACTTTTTTGGACTCGTAAAGGTTATATGAAAAAGGAACCCCCTGGAGTTCCCTTTAAGTTCTTTTCAGACTCTCTAAACATGAAAAGATTGTCAAGAGATCTTGTTATTTTCACACATTAAAGTATTAGAAAGCGCATATGTTGAGTGATAGTTTATCTATTTTTCGATCTCATCAGACTACTTTACGAAAAAGGACATTTTGGAGTTTCCTTTAAGTGTTTTTCAGATTCTCTAAACATGAAAACCCCCTGAGTCTTATATCTTTGGACTCGTTAAAAAAACATCAACAGACCCATATGGGACCGAACCACTCCTTCTTAGGGCTTGTTAAACATACTCTGAGGGACTCATCCGAAGGATGAGCTTACATCAACAAGCATATGTTATCCTCCTCAAGCTTGCATAAAAATAGAGAGGTACTCGCCAGAAATGGTGGGGGGGAATTTGGGAAAGAAATGTGTCTCAGTATTTGTGTTAGTCGCAGTAATAGTCGCTCTTAAACATGACACCCCTTTTATCTTTATATTTGGGTAGGGAAATCTTTTGTCTCTCGTTTGACCTTCTAGAAGTTCATATCTTGGGTTGTCCTTGAGTCAATGTTGCCAATACCATCGTCGTGTCATTCATATGTTCAAGAGAAGTCCAAACAATCCCTCTATCCAGTCGTCCATCTGCAGTTATCAGTTCCTACCATGTTGGTCTTCCTTGTATCAGTTTGAAATCATTTTTGTACTTTGATCTACCCTAAATCTATTACTTATTTTGTTTCATTGATGGAGGATACACCAAGGCCATCCTGTGACTAGTATTTTCCTGTCGACTTCAACTCATCATCTGGGAACAAGACCTAGAAATCATCTAGTACCTTAGAGCCTCCATGCCTCAATGGCATTTTTATTCACTTTCGACAGTGGATTTATATCATTGGCCCCTGATTGAGAAATTCTATCGAGTGCTCAAATTCATCTCATTCATTCACATTCGATGGATTGTACTAAGGTACCTTGGGATTCATTGACATCATTGGTGACTTCCCTCGCACTTGTTAACGGTTTTCATCAATGACCGATAATCAAGTGGTTTTTATCATGTTCGACTTCAAAACCTGTAATCGCATGGCTAGATTCATACTTAAGGACGATGAAATTGAAGACCCTGGATATCATTGTTTCGATTCAGGTTGGATGGAATGTTTATGATTTATATTGACACATAGATCCACTTTGTATGATCTCATGGCTATGTCGGAATTTGAGTTTTTCTAGAGCATAGATCCACAATGTATTCCTGGTGGCTATGTAGAATCTTGATGACATGGATCCATAGTGTATAATTGGTGGCCATGATTGATATTTATGGTTTAGATCATTTGTAGTCTGAGCATGGGAATTCCTACCTCAGAAATGGTATGATGTTATGAAGATGCTTGATTTTTTGCAGGTTCCCGATCGGTGTGCTCCTTATTTCTGACACACACACACACATTTTACAAAGTATTTCGGTTGTCACAAATTCCAACCTCATACTTTTGGGGGCATTATGTTACACATTATTTTGGTCACCTTGGTGATGTGTCTACAAGCATGTATCCAGCCTCTCAAAATGATCTTTCCCATGAGAAAAGTGATTGGTTTCCTGCTCTACAAGGATTATTTTTAGAAGGTCATCATAGGCAGGGAGTATTACATAGTGCAGAAATGATGGATTTCCACAGGTTTCTCTAAACCTGGCCTGTGAGGTTTCTACATGTTGCTATATAGGCAGGGTGCGATGACATTTTAAAACTGAGAAAAAGGAAGAAGTTCGTGAAAGTTATAGAATGAATCTTCTAGAATATGAGGTGGCGTATGTGTGGTTGGGATCCTACTCACCTCTCTGATTTGGTGGGATCATCCTGATCTCTCTAACCATCTCTCTTTCTCCTATATAATGATGAATTTATCATGGAAAAGGTTAAGCAAAAGAATTAAGAAAAGAGCACGTAAGGAATGATTAAGGTTGAATAGGTTGTGAATTGTGTGAGGTATTCTACATCAGATGCTTGAAGGATTCATCTCATCTTATCAAGTTATTATGGATCATCTTCAAGCAAGATTGGAGCAAGTGTCTGTGTTAGAGAAAAGGACCACCAAAAGGGAATTTGACAACATCAAGGTTGTTTGGTTGTATCTTCCACTTTTATTTAATATAATGCAGTGGCATGTTTCTTGCCCATAAAATCATTATCATTTTATTGCATGACTCCTTGATCACATGCATAAGTTGTCATTGAATACATTATTGTTGCTTTCACTTTGGTTGGTTTGTGTTTCATTGCAAGATTAATATCAAAAGAGCACTGGAGTGAAGCAGGGACAACAAAGACATAAGGAAGCATTATTCAAAGGTATGCCACTACGAGGTTTCTGCATGCTACTATATAGGCAGGGTGCGACAATGTAAAACTGAGAAAAAGGAAGAAGTTCACGGAAGTTATAGAATGAATCTTCTAGAATATGAGGTGGAGTCTGTGTGGTTGGGATCCTACTCACCCCTCTGATTTGGTGGGATCATCCTGATCTCTCTAACCATCTCTCATTCTCCTATATAATGATGGATTTATCATGGAAAAGGTTAAGAAAAAGCATTAAACAAAGAGCAATTAAGGAATGATTAAGGTTGAATAGGTTGTGAATTGTGAGAGGTATTCTACATCAGATGCTTGAAGGCTTCATCTCAACTTATCAAGTTATTGTGGATCATCTTCATGCAAGATTGGAGAAAGTGTGTGTGTTAGAGAAAAGGACCACCTATTGTCACTCAGAACTGAAATTTGGGTTGCAGCAAATCAATCCTGAGGCAACCTCGAACCACTTTAGTTTGGAAGCTACCCCCTCCCATCCCGAGAGGGATCTCTCAAACAATGTCACAACATGATCTTCAGTAAGCGTGAAATGGTGGGAAGATTTATGGGTAAATGATGGTCTTGGATTTTTAAATTTTGGGGGTTAAACCAGGGAAATGGTCCATTGGGCATGGAGTCAAGTGAAAACCAAAGAAAGGAGATAATAGTAGTGAAAATATAAACTTGCGGAAAGTGAGACAAAGTAAGTCTATCTTTCAGCGATTTGATAATCATGATGCAGTAGCAGAAAAAGGAAAGGAAAGGCCGATGTAGCAGAGAATATATGCATAATTCTGGAAGTGTAGACTGGTCTTACTCCCACTAATAGCTGGTATAGAGGAAAAACAATAAACAATTACAGAAAACCAAAATTCATTCGCTATAGTAGTGGTCATACTAAATTATAACGAAGCACATCAGTTAGGAATATGAAATGAAATGAAGATACAGGAAAACAAACTTGTACACAGTCGTGATAGAATAAGGAAGAAATAAACAATATGATAATGACAATATCAACTGTGGGTAAGGAGCATATAGAATGAGTTCCAAACAAATTTAACATAGCTGAAAAGAGGAAGAACATGCTGAAAGAATCAACCGTGATGAATCTCACAGTCACAAGTAAAAAATCTTCTGTATTATTTCATTCCTAGTTTACAAAATAACTCATCATACAAAGAACCCCTCTTCACAAGAGGTTTATTCCCCAGCTCGCCCCCGTGCCCTGCCTTTCTTCTGTTACATCAATCCATCTTTTAAAAGAAAAATCTAAAACTCTTTGTGTTCCGGGAATCTGAAACGGTTTAGCTTCTGGAACTCTGTGACTATCAGATGCTCCGCCAGCTCTTTGAACAATTACTAATCTTTGACAAGTAGCATATGGATGATCCTTTGTATTGATTTGATTTTATTTTCGGGTGTCATCCTACCTCACATTGCAGTGGACGTTTTCGCTGTGGTGGAGAGCTTTGACACAGGCTTGCTTGTTCGCAGGATTTTCGTGGCAGCATTGGACGGTTTGCCGGTTAATTTTCCTGCATTTTCAACTGCCAAACTCGCAGTCTCAACTTCTTCTGTCTGATCGATAGGTAAATCATGCTTCTCTTGGTCATCATTCTGACAATCCGTACTTTTAGTTAAACACGCATGTCGCATGGAGAATTGGATCGCCGAACAAAGTTCAAGAGAGACGTCTGCACAATGTGACTCCATCGACGACTGGGATTTGGGAAATCTCGATGCGGGGATCAACAGCAAGGGCCTTGTTCACTTCCAACGTGAAAAGTCTCATATTTCTGAAGCCTTTTTTCATGTGAAATTTAGGGGGAGAGGCAACAGTTCCTTTCCAAAGAGTGTTGTCGTAGGCAATCACTCCCCCAATCTTTACCGGATCGATCATCCACTTGTGGTAGTTCAGATAGTTCCCTTTGTCTACATCCATGAATGCAAAATCAAACGATCCTTGCATCCCACCATTCTTAAGCATTTCATCCAGAAATGACAGAGTAGGGCATTCGTTGAAATCAATTTTGTGGGCAACTCTATCTTTCTCAATGATAGGCCGCCCCATATCATATTCTCTCTGCTAATGTCCATTGCTATTATCTTTCCGTCATCGGGTAAGGAAAGGGATATGCTGAGAAGTGAGTATCTGGTGTACACCTCAATCTCTATGGTTTTCTTAGCATTCATTAGCTTCAGTAGAAGGCTCAGAAATTGACCCTCATCAGGAGGAATGGCCATAAAGTTCCATGGAACTTTTGCAGTCACTTGTCGAAGCTCCTTTAATGGCTCGAGCTCATGAGCGTACATGTTCATTTCCAATATATATTGATAAAGGGCATCACTCTGCAACAGAATTTTATTGTCCATTTGGTGATCGAGGGCAACCCTACTCTGCTCCTGTAATTGGGTTGAGCCGGCCTTGACCTCCATTGTAGCTGACTGTTGAAACACAACTGATCCACAACTGTGAGAAGAAGAGGAGGAATTTACCCAATGAATATGTTGTGGAATGGAAATGGTGTAATAAATATGTCGCAGAATGCGAAAAGACCACCAAACCCTGCCCTCGGAAGGTTTCGTGGCTTGCGTGTGTAATTATCGCCTCGTCTACAAGCAATGGAATGACTTTCTTTTGTCAAACTACTTCCTAACAAAGTGGGGTGAGGCTGAAGCGCCTCTCAATAGCAATCAACCACGATTTGCTTCTGTGGAACTGGGATCTCAGAGAGCCATGTATGGCTTTCTATTTCTACACGCGGACCTGGATTAAGTCTTGCTTCACCCTTTCTTTCCTAGATAAACGACACATTTTCACCTATTTCTTCTGCATATACATCCTTTGGATTGGGAATATCATCCAAAATGTCATGTATCTCTTTGTCCACATTTCTAGCAGCCATGTTGGTTTTTTGAATGATACTAAAACCAGCGGTATTAACATGGGCGTCGCCAAAAATCTTGCTTGTGGTGCTAATATCTGAGCTATGCAATCCTTCTGCAATACCCTCGGTGACACAATCAGCATCAATATTCTGATTTTCTGAGGATTTAACAGATCCCTGATCTAGGGATTCAGTGCAATTATTGACACTATACATGAAACTACTTCCTCCGTAAATGTGTCCACGCTCATGTTTTGAATATCAAAGTCAATGCTTGGTAAAGTTGCATGATTTGGCATAGTTTCCAGATTTTCAACAAATTCCCTGGGAAATTCCTTGGAGTCTTTGCATTTTCTTAGTTGGTGCCTGTTCTGAGAACCCAGTTTATCCCTGTTCTCTTCTTTGGCATTGTCACAAGAGGAAGGTTGATCTAAATGAAGCAAGTCATTCATGGTAGTGCCTTTCCTGGCCCCTTTCCTAGAGCTTTTCCTACTGCGTGATTCATTTGATGTAGTAATAATTATAGTCTAAGAACGTCTAGGTGCATAGTGGAGTTTGTTTGCAGCACCAGTTTTTTGTGCAGAGTCAATGTTGAAAGAATTTCTTACAGATGTCTGTGACTTTATTCCAGGTGCAGGTATCAATTATGTCCCCTTTCGAGTAGCATGTTTTTTGCTTGAATTGCTTACAATATTAATTGGGGAGGCAACACATTCTCTTGCCTCTACTTCAATGGAATTCACTTTTCCAGTGCAAATCTTCTTACTCGAGATAGGACACTGAACATTAGCATCACATGCATCATGGATATTACCTTTCCCCTCTATCGAGCAAGCCTTGTTAGATAGGACCTCTGGATTTGAGCCCATCGCCACAGGCATCAATGCATTCGATTCATTTTGGATGGCTTCTTGTATGTTATAGCCTCCCTCTGTGACCCCTTTATCTATCTTTGAATCATAAACTTCTGATTCCTCAAATTAAGAATCGACAATAATAGAGAACTTTTCATGACTAGGTGTCCATAATCCCTTGCACTCATAAAAAGATCCTTCACCTGAAGCTTCTATCTCTACCAAATGCTCATCAATATTAGCTGACATTATTTCTTCTAAGACACCATAGCTCATCAAAACATCCTTTGAAACCTCTCCATATTCTAGTACGTGGTGCTTTTTGGCACATACTTTTAGCTCATCACAGAGCCTTTGGAAGGGCTCAGCATTAGATTCCATTGCTAGTCTGAAAAACCCAAGAGAAATGGCATGCTTACCTGCAGATTCTGAGAGTTTAATCTGAGACAGCCAGTATGTGGAAGTCATTGATGTGTTAAATTTTCTTTTCCCGTGATTGAAATCCTCCAAAGATGTAGTTGATATGGCGGACTTTTTTGATCCAGGGGTTGTTAATAATACATCCTTGCTTGAAGCAGCAGCCTTGGCTTGGCTCTTAGGCAATGGGCCTTGAAAGGAAACTGAAAGTGCTTTTGTAGAGGGTTTTACTTTGGATTCAACTTCCAAATTTCTCCCAGCTTTCGGCAGAGAAGATACATAAAGGGGAGATGATTTTGAGGCAGTAGATTTGTTCTCCAATACTGCGAAGTGTACATCTTTACTTTCAGTTTTTGAAACTGGAACTACAATTTTTTACGAAATAGATAACCTTCTGTTGGGCTTTATAGGTTTGTCTTTTGCCGACAAGTCCAAAGTGTTTACACTCTTACTGATGCTTAAAATGTGCTTTTGTCTTTTTGGGGTGGTAGTGATCGGATCATTTATCTCAGTCAAAGTCTTGTTTTCTTTCTCTTTGATAGATTGCCTGATGGACTTTCTTTGCCTAGTTTTACCTTCTTCAAAACTGATCCTCAACCCTGAAAGCCCGAATGGTCATTTTTCCTGATATGGAATCACCAAAATGATTTACAATAGGGGACTTTGTTGTACCGTTCAGTCTCATTAATTCTTTAGCAGAAGAAAAATAGTATTTATGGAGTTGAAAGGTCAAATAAATCGTTGGAATGGCGGCAAACAAAACTTGTCATGTTACAACAACCACAACTCCAAGACTGCTGCAAACATTCATAGTAGATATCATGCAGATGACAAAGATAAAAGGAATATCTACATCAAGAATGCTAAAATCTAAAGAAACTCTGCTCAGAACTCTTCCCAACGGAGTTGCATCAAAGAATCCCATTGGCGCTTGGGATAAAAATACCGAGTAGAGAAATTTCCGAAATCTGTTACAACACCACCAAAAGGGAATTTGACAACATCAAGGTTGTTTGGGTGCATCTTCCACTTTTATTTAATATAATATAGTGGCATGTTTCTTGACCATAAAATCATTCTCATTTTATTTCATGACTCCTTGATCACATGCATAAGTTTTCATTGAATACATTATTGTTGCTTTCACTTTGGTTGGTTTGTGTTTCATTGCAAGATCAATATCACAAGAGCACTAGAGCAAAGCAAGGATAACAAAGACATAAGGAAGTGATATTCAAAGGTATGCCACTCATCCTCTCTTTGATAATAGATTCAATTATTAGAACTTAGGGAAAGTGCCATGTCTTGTCTTGTTTTGTTCTAGATCTAGGTGGATCTAGGGAGATCAGTTTATGTCTTCATTTACCGATATTATCCAATAACAAAATTGGCGACTCCACCAGGGAGATAGTTGAATTGAGATTGGGTTTTGTAGCTTGGATTTTTTGGATTTTTCATATTGCATTTGAGCTTTGCTTTGTCAAGATAGATTGTGAGTAGCTATCAGATCCATGGTCTCAAAATCCTTGGAGCAAGAAGTGTGTGGGAAGCAAGGAACTGTTGGAAGGAACTCGACAACATGAAGGCATCTGGTTGTATCTTTCTTCCACATTATTTAATATAGATATACTTTTCTTTCCTATATGAATGCTATTTTTCCATATTGTATGATTCCTTGATCACATACATAGTTTCATATCAAATAGACTCTCTTATTCTTGTCTTTGTTGGCTTGTGTTTATTTGCACATATTTCTCCATAAGACTCGTGACAGAGTTTGGATTGCATTGGCAAAGTCGGATCTTCGATATTTAAAAGGTACATTCTAGATCCATTTCTTATTTGATAATTTAAATCTAAAGGAAGAGTAGTGTACTCTCTTGTTTTGTTCTAGTTTCGTAGTGAATCTAGGGGGATTGATTTGTGTCCGCACTTAACAATTAGCCCGATAACAAAATTGGTTTTTGATTTCAAGATCATTAAAAAACGAAACCAACTTTGAGCATGGTTTTCTAATTTCATGCTCATTAAAAAATGAAACCAACCTTGATCATGGTTTTCTAATTTCAATCTTGTTAAAAAATATAACTGGTTGTGAGGATAGTTTTGCATCTCTATGGAAACCTCTTTAAAGAATGAAATAAAGGTTACAAGCATAGTTCTTGTTTATATGTCAAGCTCATTAAAAAATGAAACAGAGGTCTAGGGTTTCAACCTAGATTCACGAGCATAGTTCTTATCCTATGTCAAGCTCGTTAAAAAATGAAACAATTTCTCCCCTCTTCGATTAAGTCAAGTAATTTGTTACATATAGTAATTGAATCTTATTTTCATCCTCCTATGTCATTGGATGAACCAAATCTTGGGGGGAAATGATTTTAGTCTATGGACTTCATGTTAAAGTTAAAGCCTCTAGCTTCTTAAGCTGGGGGCTAACTATCAACCATCCCTATGGTATGCATTGGGATGTTTCAAGAATAGTTTTCTTTGATTCAAGCTTGTGTAAAAATGAAACCACCTACCTCAAGCATAGTTTCCTTTGGTTAAAGTTTGTGTAAAAATGAAACCAGGTCCAAACATAGTTTTGTTTAGTTTTTAAGCTTGTGTAAAAATAAAATTTGTCCCAAGCATAGTTTTGTTTTGTTTTAAAGCTTGCGTAAAAATGAAAACAATGCCGACCTTAATCTTTGTTCTTACTCATACTCGTAAATACATGAGAATGTAACCGAGTATAATTTTATCACTTTTTCAAACTCGTAAAGGTTATACAAAAAAGGAACCCCATGGAGTATCCTTTAAGCTCTTTTCACACTACGTAAAAATGAAAAGATTGCCGAGCGACCTTTTTCTTTTCATGCTCGTAAAAGTATTTGAGGAAAATGTTTGTTGAGCGATAGTTTATCTCTTTTTCGGTCTCATCATACTAATTTAAGAAAAAGGACATTTTGGAGTTCCCTTTAATCTCTTTTCAGACTCTCTAAACATGAAAAGATTGTCGAGTGATCTTTTTCTTTTCATGCTCGTTAAAGTATTAGAAAGAATGTTTGTTGAGCAATAGTTTACCTCTTTTTCGGTCTCATCAGACTACTTTATGAAAAAGGACATTTTGGATTTTCCTTTAAGTGTTTTTCAGACTCTCTAAAAATGAAAAAGACCTAATTTTTCTCTCTTTGGACTCGTTAAACAAACATTGAAAGACCCATATGGAACCGAACCACTCCTTCTTAGGGTTCTTTAAAAACAATCCGAAGGACTCATCTTAAGGATGAGCTTACATCTCAATAATATGTTATCCTCCTCAAGTTTGTGTAAAAATAAAGAGGTACTTGCCAGAAATGGTGGGGGGGAAATTGAGAATGAAATGTATCTAAACCTGTATTCTATGGAATAGTCACCTTTGAACATGACACCCTTTCACTCACTTTGTGTCTAGGTTGGAAAATCCGCTTGTCTCTTGATCATACTCCTTTATGAGATTACATTTGGTCTGTGATCCCTATTGTTGAGTCAGTTTTTCCAAGACAGTTGTCGTGTCGTCAATGTGTTCAAAGAGAAGTTCAACCCGAAAATCCTTCTATTGAATCAGCCATTTCTGCAGTCCTAAAGACTTCTATTGCATCGGTCATCCCTGAGTCATTCCTAAATCATTTTTTACATAGCTCCACAATGTATTTTTGGTGGTTATGTTCAGATTTGAGTCATATTGGCATGGATCCACAGTGTATGTTTGGTGGCCATGATCTGTCTTACTTGACATGGATCTTCACATGTCGACATTTATCTTTGAGTCATTTGTATTCTGAGTATGGAAATTCCTACCTCAGTGATGATATACTATTGTACTATATTTCCTTGTTTGTTGGCAGGTTTCTGACCGACGTGTTCCTTGTTCCCTACACACACTCGACAAATTATTTCATCTATCACTATGTTCTAACTTCATACTTTGGGGAGCTCTCTGTTACACATTATTTCCATCATCCCTATGATCGTTAATGATGTAAACCTATATGTTGCCTTCAGAAGGGTCAGTGGCCTGAATTCCTGAAGAAAGAAGGGAGAATAACTTTCCCTGAGAGAAGAAGTTGTATTTTCCTTTGTAAAAACCCTATTAAGGAGGATTGTCATAGGCTTCTCTATATGCAGGGTGCAGAAATGCCTGATTTCCACACCTTTCTCTATAGTTGGGTTGCAGAGTTTCTGCAGGCTTCTCTATAGCTAGGGTGTAGAAATTCTTGTACGTGGGAAAAATGAGGATTTTCTCAATTCTTCTAGAAGGAGAATCTTCTATGGTTATGTGGCCTTCGAATGGTTTGGATATTACTCACTTTCATGATTTAGAGGGATCATCCTAACCTCCTCACCTTATCCTCTTCAGCTTATAAAAGGAGAGGAGCTCTCATGGAGAAAGTTAGTTCGATTGAGCTTGGGTTTTGTAGCTTGGAGTTTTTGGAGCTTTCATATCGACTTTGAGATTTTCTTTGACAAGATAGATTGTGAGTAGCTTTTAGATCCATGGTTTCAAAATCCTTGGAGCAAGAGGTGTGTGGGAAGCATGAACTATTGGAAGAAACCTGACAACATCAAGGCATCTGGTTGTATATTTCTTCCACATTATTTAATGCAGATATATTTTTCTTTCCTATATGAACGTTATTTGTCCATATTGTATGATTCCTTGATCACGTACATATTTTCATATCAAATAGAATATGTTATTCTTGTCTTCGCTGGTTTGTGTTTATTTGCATATGTTTCTCTATAAGTCTCATGTCAGATCTTGGATTGCATTGACGAAGTCAGATCTTCGATATTTAAAAGGTATGTTCTAGATCCATTTTTCATTTGATAATTGAAATCTAATGAAAGAGTAGTGTATTGTCTTGTTTTGTTCTAGTTTTCTAGTGAATCTAGGGGGATTGATTTGTGTTTGCACTTAAAAATTAGCCTGATAACAATGGTAGTGTATGGGAGAACCCAAACTAGACTATTCACCTGTCGAGATAAAATTAGCTAATCAATACATAGTACTACCAATTGGAAGGATTAAAGGTGTGACAGTAAATTTGGATGGAGTGTGCACTAAAGCATACTTTGAAGTAATAGAGATTGTAGATGGAACAACACCATATCCATCATTGTTTTGATTGGATTGGGAATTTGAAAATCAGGCCATAATCAACTTGAAGACAAGGATAATTACATTTGAATCAGGTGATTACAGAGTCATTGCACCATTAGATCCTTTAGAAGGAGAAATGTTTGTAGAACCCACCTGATTATATCTAGAGGAAATAAACCAATTGTGAAAAACCACCATGCGAAGAAGATTATGTTATTCCAACTGTATATGGGGTACTCAGCTAGAGAAGCATCAAAACATGTATTTACGACTCAGATACAGGTCTAGAAAATTGGCAGGAAAGATTACATGAAGTCTCCACAAGAAGGTGTGCAAGAATAGACAACGCAGTAAGATGGGTTGGTACAGAGATAAGGGAATCTCCTAGTTTTCATGGGGTAAACGATCTAGAGGAATTTATGAAAAAAATATGAGAAATAAGTATTAGAGAATCATAGGCTCTTATCCCTAGATATTGCACTCAAGGATACACCTGCAAGATGGTGGGGTGTGCAAAAAGAACAATTCAAGACTCGTACCAATGTAAGCAATTATTGCGCATTAAATTCGGTGAAAAACAGGGAAACAATAAAATGCATATGTATGATGGGAAAGGGACACCAAAAAAACACTTGGAGAAGTGTAGAACACATTGTAAGATGACACCACCAGAAGAATGGCCTCATTACTTCATCTACACATTGGAAGGAATACCAAAAAACTAGTATGTAGACCAGGAGATGCGTAGAGGTACTATTGAATGGATAGAATTACAATAGAACTTTGTATTAACTTTCTCATTTGAACATGAGAACCCCAACATTGATTCAACACTAAAGAAGATAAAAGGTGTAATATTTATTGATGAACCAGAGGTTGAAATCATGACAGAATATCAACAACAAAACAGACAGACAATCAAAGAACTATTGCCATGATATCATGTTGAAGAAGAGGCACCAGATGAAGATGACCCACACAATATTTAGATTACATAAATTTAAGCATAGGTGGAAGGTCCATATTTGGAGTCAAAAGTATTTTCTACACTAATCAAAGTGAAGAAAGTTAACATTGGGACCACTGACAACCCCAAAATGATCACAAGTATTGGAGACGATTGGGATGAACAAACAGTAGAAATAATAACAGAGTTATTGCACGAATACAGTAACATGTTCCCAATAACCTTTACAGATATGAAAGGCATAGAAGGAGAGCTAGGAGAGATGAGGAAACTTCTCAAACCTAAGGCAATACCTGTCAAACAGAGACCTTATAGACTGAATCTAGTCTATAAGAAGAAAGTGAAAGTAGAAATTCATAGAATGTTTGAATTTGTTATCATAAAACCGGTAGAGGAATCTGATTAGATAAGCCCTATGGTAGTGAAAGAAAAGAAACAATGGGGGATAAGGATCTCTATATATTTGAGAAAATTGAATGATGCTTGATTACATGACCCTTTGCCTACCCCTTTCACAGATGAAGTATTAGAGAACGTGGGAGGCCAAGAAGCATACTCATTTACAGATGGGTTCTCAGGTTACCATTAGATCAAAATAGCTCTGGAAGACAGGTATAAGACTACTTTTGCTATAGAATGGGGATCCTACCAACACATTTTCATGCCTTTTGGGTTGAAGAATGCACAAAACATATTTTCAAGAGTAGTCATAGTTGTTTTTAAGGAATTCATACATCAGTTTTTAGAAGTATATTTGGATGACTGGACTGTGTATAGTTTATTAAAGGACCATGTAGAAGTGTTAAGGTTAATGTTGGAAAGATGCAGACAATGTCAGATATCATTGAATATCAAGAAGCGGATTTTTGGGACACCTTTTTGAATATCATTGGGACATATAGTCTGTAAATAAGGTTTATTGGTGGATCCCACTAGCATTGAAGTCATTGTCAATTTACCACCACCAAAATCAGTGTGCCAGTTGAGAGAAACACTAGAACATACAGGCTATTACAATAAATTTATAAAAGGGTATGCGCATATTACTGTGCCAATGGAAAAATTCTTAAAGAAGGATATAAGATTTCAATGGAATGAGGACTATCAACAAGGCTTGGACACCTTAAAAGAAAAGATGGTCAAAACACCCATCCTAGTATTCTCGAATTAGGAAGAAACATTTCATGTGCATGTAGATGCATCATCCATATAACTTGGAGAAATTATGGCATATCCAGGAGCATGGTATTTAGACCATCCTATAGCCTTTGCAAGCAGAAAATTGTCAGAATCATAGAAGAATTACAACACCGCAAAAGCAGAAGGCCTAGCCATGGTATATTCACTTCAAAAGTTAAGGAATTATTTACTGGGGAAACATTTTAATATGTTCACAGCTCCTTCAAACCTCAAATATCTAGTTAACAAGCCATTGTTGTGGGGTTAGGATCTATAGATAGTTGTTGTTATTCCAAGAATTTTATTTCGAGGTGATAGTCAGACTAGGGAAGTTGAATGCAAGACCTGGTCACCTTTCAAGGGTAACGAATGGTGAACAACTTATCAACTTGGAAGACAACTTGCCTAATGCATAACTATTTTCAGTACAAGTAGTTGATGAATATTTTATTGATATTATTGAATACTTAAGTACAGGGATCGCACCACAAGAATTTAGCACTGTGCATAAGAAAAATTTGGTAGTCAGAGTTGTAGACTATCAATTGATTGCAGGCCACTTATATAAAATCGGCAAAGACAAAATTTTGAGAAGTTGTGTATTAGAACATGAAAGGCCTAGATTTTTGGTAGAAGATCACGAGGGAATAGTTAGAGGAAATTATGCAGGAAAAGCTATCACGCGGAAGGTATTGTGCATAGGATTATGGTGGCCAACAATCAATAGAGATGCTAAGGAATATTTCCAGACATGTGATGTCTGTCAGAGGGTGGGAAAACGCAACATAAGGGATGAGATTCCCCTAAGACCACATGTAACTTTGCAGGTATTTGAACAATGGGAAATAGACTTTGTCAGACCAATCAATCCACCAGCGAGAAGCTCAGGATCTAGATATATCATTACCACAATAGAATACTTAATAATATGGACAGAAGCAACATCAGTCAAAGACTGCAACGCAGAGACAACAACACACTTCTTATTTGAGAAAGTGATCACCAGATTTGTATGTCCAATGATTTGAGGAGTGACGAGGGTAATCACTTTATGAACAATACTATCAGGGCTATGACTAATGATTTTTGAGTCTATCACCAGAAGAGTACACCATACCATCCTTAGGAAAATGGAATAGTAGAAGCTTCCAATAATATCTTGGAGAATGAGTTGACAAATATCTACAATGTCAATAGGGATGATTGAGACTTGAAAATTACAGTAGTAATATGTGCATACATGGACACCTTGTAACATCCCCAACCTCACACTGGTCAGGCCATGCCACTCCTTAGATGCTTTACTTAGCTCTAAAATCATCTTTGTAACATTCCCAGCCTTCAAAGGGCCAGGCTACATGAGGGAACACTTTTGTTCTCTCACTGCGGAACATATTGTAACATACCCAGTATGCAACTAAGCTATGCCACATAAATTTTCTCTTTTAAACTACATGAAATTATAACATATTGTTGGAAGAGTGGTTGTTGTCATTGATGTCAACCCTAGTCATGGGTTTTGGACCGCAAGATTGATAAAGATATTTGGACATAAAGCACAATGCACATGCATATACAACACCCATAAATGGATAGTATACATCATGTTGTTTCCATTGGTATGTGGCACGTCACGTGGATCCTCATGGTTGAGGAGAAATGAATTTTTGAAGATGACAAAGTGAATTGAAGAAGGAAGTACATGTAAGCCCTGAAGATAATTAAAGAAAAGAATTACAAAATAAGAAAGTGCCAGGTCGGCCCTAATGTTAAAAGGAAGTGACATAAATGGTATAAATAAACATCATTATACATTCATTTGATAAAAGTCAAATTTCATAGGAAATAAGAAGAAAAGAAGGTCGGATTTCAAGGGAGGATGAAGTCTTTTGGTGATGTGTTCTAAGGTATGTTAATTTCAGGTCATCTTACTATTTTTTCTATAACATTTTTTTTAGAATGATTCAGATGGTGAAATAACTATGGTATTGAGAAGACATATCAAGGTACCTCTGGTAAAAAGGTCAGCTTTTGATTGACTATAATTATGGAGATACACTCTGTGGAAGATAGGGTTTGTGACCAGTCCTGGAGCTAGTCAATAAACAGGTTTTCCTAGTAAAACAGTCATAACTTCTTCATCGAGAATCCAAATGAAGTGGGACAAATTTAATTGGAAAGAGTGTGGACTTTAGAATTGGATGTTAATTATTGAGCGTGGGGCATTCTGTGCAAGTTCACTCTCCTGAATAGACTAGAATTGAATAAAGTCTACCATTCTTTCTATAACCTCTTTTTGGGGAGGATTCAAGGAGTGAAAATTGGAGGAGTTTCTGAGAATACATTGAGTAATATTATCTATAGTATCAGAGTACTCCAAGAATTGAAGAATTGCAGAAATTGAAGAAGTCTCAGGAAGCATGATCAGGTTTTATGTGATGATTGGTTGATGGTGATGATTTAATGTAAAGTTTTATTATCTCTCATATATTCTTGGGTGGAAGGAAGGGGCAAAGATGGAGAGTTAAAATCTCTCTTGATATTGGAGGATTGTATCTTCCTCTTGGAGGTTTATCCCTCCCTTTACATTTGGAAGTTGTAGCTACCTTTGGAAGTCATTACTTCCCTTGAACAATAACTATTGATTATTTCTCATATATTGTGCATGGTGTATTATGTTGTATTGGTGTAACTCTTATACTATTGTTCATTACTCATTGGATATAGTTGAATGGTTTAAGTATAAGTTGAAAAAGGTTTTAAATTGTACTTGATACTTATTCACCCCCCTCTTAGTATCAACACATATACATACAACACTCTTTTGGAAACTTTACATATAAACGTAAACAAACAATTACATTCTGTAAATATACGATTTCATACTGAAATAATAGTAAACACAGATATGCAACATATATAGGGAAATACCCATAAACATACAGACGGTTATAATCACATATAAAATAAACCATAACATAAGCACGTAAATAACAATGCAGCATGTAAATTTATCATATGATTGGTACTTATCTTGGAAAGATTGTCACCAACTACGTACAGACTGTCCACGAACCTCCCAACCTTATACTACATTGTTCATCACTCTCAATAGTGAGTCACCCCCGAGCTAGGACTAACCTCCACCTAGGTAAAGGGATTTCTAACCAGGCTAAAGGTTCATAGACAACAGGAAAGACTCTGTCTCAGGTGCTCACTCAACTAACTGCCTACAGCCTCTCATTCCCCACATTCCTATTGCACCCAAGGAAGTGTGTCCCTTCTCTGCTCAACAGTCCTTTGGTTGCCCGACTTCCCTTCCAGGGCTTCAACAACAGGTTGGACAAGAAGTCTCATAGCATTGTAGCTGCAGTTTAGCACCTTCAGGAAATCAATTCCCAACAATGTTCTCGCTCAGATAATTTCTCACGAGCCTAGCAACCCACCTCTTCAATTTCCCACGGTCCTGACAACCCGCTTCTTCAATCCCGCTCCCAAGTGAACCAGGTACACCAACAAGAAATGGTTATGGAAACATGCTCAGATACAGTGAAATGAATGTCTGAAGGATAACGGACTGCATGAGTGAAATGGTCATGGAATCATATACTAGATGACTGAATGATGGAAGGAATCATGGGAGCAATGATCGTAAGAATTATGGTGAAATTCCAAAATATCTAAGTCCCCACGATATGTATGCATGTCCCCAACTTGACACTTGTCATGTTGGAAGCTACTTTGGTCCACTTGTCCCCAACTTTAGAACTTAGGATAAAATAATTATCCATACTTTATGTTTTAAGAAATATTAATATAATATTCCTTTTTGGCTTAAGCTCTCTCTAGATTATCCCTTTCCCTTAACTTTTGGCCTTCCCTTTCCCTAACTGGTGGAGTTCAGTCCCACATCTCTTTTATCATGGTTGGTCTGCATGCAGCGATGTATTTTATATTAATCATGAGACATATACAAAATAGGCGCACTGGCCTTTAACATTTAGGCACTCTGTCCTAATTCCAAATCATAAGCATCCCAGCTTATAATAACTGGCTCACCATCCTATAACACATATGATATACACAAGGCTCATTGACCTCCATACTGCACACACTTTAGTTACTGCGTGCGATATCCGGGAATGTGCACACTACATCATTTTACTGCACAATACATGCACACACTATGTCATGAAAGGTGCATTACAAAATGATGTCAAAACATCTCACCATCTTAAGTACACTTACATTACATTTACAATTGGGTTCAGACGAGGGATATTACAATCCCCTCCCCTTATTTATGCATTGTCCTCACTGCATCATATACCCATATACAACAAAATTTTAAAAAATCCTCAAAACGATTCGGGTATTCTGTCTGCATTGCATCCTCATGATCCCAAGTAGCATCTTCAGGACCGTACTAGTTCCATTGGACCTTTATAAGCCTTATGGATCGATTTTGCAGTTGCTTGATCTTCCAGTCCAAAATGTGCACCGGATGCACTTGAAAAGTGCATTCTTGCTCCAACTGAATCACATTCCAATCCACAACATGATTAGCATTAGGTATACATTTCTTTAGAAATTATACATGGAATACATTATGAACAGACATAGATGCAGGTAATGTAATCATATAAGCAACTGGGCCAATCCTCTCTAGGATTTCAATTGGCCCAAAAAATCTAGTTGCCAACTTGGTACAACTTCCCAGCTTCAGGGAACTCCTATTAGCTTTCACCTTCAGGAAAACATGATCACCCACTTTGAACTCTCTGTGGGTTATGTTCTTATCAACATAACTTTTCTTATTGTCTTGGGGAGCTTCTAAATTCTACTTAATTTTTATCATTTGGTCCTCCATCTCCTTGACCAACTCTAGCCCAACTACTATCATATCAGCTGGATTATCCTAGCTCACTGGATTATTGCACTTTCTACCGTAAAGTGCTTCAAATGGGCTCATCTTCAATGATGCATGATACCCATTGTTGTAAGCGAATTCTACCAAGTGTAGGTAGTCTTCCCATTTCGATGGTTTGTCCATCACATATATTCTCAGTATGTCTTCTATCACTCTGTTCACCCTCTCTGTCTGTCCATCAGACTCAGGATGATAAGATATACTAAAGTTCAAATTCATTATGAATACTTTGAACAATCCTTTCTAGAAATTTGAGGTGAATTTTGGGTCTCTATCGGACACAATTATTTTAGGAATTATGTGCAATCGTGTCACTTCCTTCATGAAAATATCAACAACATTTGTTGCCTTGTGAGTAGTTTTCATTGGAAAAAAATGGGAAGCTTTTTTAAGCTTGTCCACCACCACCATGATCAAAATATGCAGCTTGCCTATTCTGGGAAATCCCATAATAAAACCCATTGTCACCACTTCCCACTTCCATTTAGGAATTGGCAAAGGTTGCAGCAACCCTGCTAGGTGCCTATGCTCAGCTTTAACTTTCTGGCATTCCATATATCTAGCGATGTATTCAGTGATCTCTCTCTTCATACCTGGCCAAACGTAATGGCTCTTGATCGATGCCATGGTTTTCTAATATCCAGGGTGCCCTGCATAAGGGACATTATGCATTTCATGAAAAATCATACGTTTCAAGTCCTGGAGATTTGGAACAAAAATTATGTTCTTTTGAAGCAGTATTCCATCTATTCCCAAATTATAACTACCCACATTTTGTGGTATCTTACCTTGTTGTAGCTTTGCTACCAATTCTCTGTATTGCAAATATGCATTTGCAGCCTCCAGAATTTTTCTCTTAATATCAGTCTGATACATGCTAATGGTTGTAGCATGTAGTTCATGTGCCCTCCTATTGAGTGCATCAACCACTTTATTCTCTTTCCCCTTGATATGCTTTATATCAAAGTCATATTCGCTTAGAAATTCTAACCATCTTCTTTACCTAGCATTTAGATTTAGTTGATCAAATAAATATTTCATACCATTGTGGTTTGTTCTTATCTCAAACCTCTTCCCCATGAGGTAGTGTCTATGTTTCCTCAAGGCATGCACTATGGCTTCCAACTCCAAATCATGAGTGGCATAGTTTCTTTCATGCTCCTTCAACTTCCTTGATTCATAACCTATAACAAACTCATTTTGACTGAGGACTCCACCAAGTCCTTCACTACATGAATTTGTGCATACAATGAAGTCTTCATTTGGGTCTACAATCCTTAATATTGGAGCACTTGTCAATAATTGTTTTAAGTGTTGGAAACTATTTTCACAATCTAGTGTCCATTGAAACTTCACCCCCTTTCTTTGCAAGGAAGTGATTGGGTGTGCAATCTTTGAGAATCCTTCAATAAATATTGTGTAGTAGACTAGAAGACCCATGAATGATCTCACCTATGTCATATTATTCGGTGCTGACCATTCTCTAATGGATTATATCTTCTCAGGATCCACTTCTATCCCATCCTTTGAAATGATATGCCCCAAATAATGAATTTGTTTCTGATAAAATGAGCACTTGCTCAATTTGGCATACAATTGATGCTCCTTTAATACTTACAACACCATCCTCAAATGATGTTCATGCCCTTCATATGACTTAGAATATATAAGAATTTCATCCAAAAATACAATGACAAACTTGTCCAGATATTCTCGGAAAAAACCATTCATTAAGCATATGAAAACAGTTGGTGCATTTGAAAACCCAAATGGCACCATTGTGAACTCATAATGACCATACCTTGTCCTGAAGGTGGTCTTGCTAATATCTTCTTCTTTAATCCTTACGTGATGGTGTCCTAATCTAAGATCTATATTTGAAAATACCTTTGCATCCTTCAATTGGTCAAAGAGATCATCAATCCTTGGCAGAGGATACTTGTTCTTAACAGTCACTTTATTCAACTTTCTAAAGTCAATGCACAATCTTAATGTTCCATCTTTCTTTTTCACAAACAATACTGGGGCACCCCAAGGTGACACACTTGGGCATATATACCTCTTCTTCAAAAGTTCTTCAAGCTGCATTTGCAACTCCTTCAATTCTGGTGTACTCATTCTGTAAGGAGTCTTTGACACTGGAGTTGCTCTAGGCATTAGATTTATAGAGAAATCAATGTCTCTTTTTGGGGGTAGTCCTGGTACTTCCTTGAACACATCTTCAAATTCTTCTAGGATTGCATAATATTCCAAATTTGGCACCTTATATTTAGGTGTCTCTTCTATATGAGCTGTAAATATTTGACACCCTTTTCTGTAACATTTCTTCAGTTGCAATTCTAAAATTTCTCTAATGGTTACTGCCTTGGGAATTCCCTTCACTTTCCTTAGTTTCCCTTCCTCATCCAAGTAGGTAAATGCATTGTTGTGACAGTCTAAGAGAGTATGATGTTGGTCCAACCAATCCATCCCAATTAGATAGTCATAGGAACCTAAAGGAAAGATTTTCAAATTTTCCTTGGTGTTCAGTCCATTCATGTCCATGAGGCATGACTTAACCATCTCATTAAATTTTCTTCTGGCTCCTGTAGCCAACTGCACCAACCAGGATTTCCCATGCTTTCTTCTTGGCAATTTCAAAATTTCCACCATCTTAGGGTCTATATAACTATGACTAGCTCCCGAATCAATTAAAATAGAAATGGTTTGGTTGTTGATCATACCTTCCACTTCAATCATGTGGGATTGATACTCTGCTTGCTTGTTGTCCAGGGCTGCATAGATCCTTGGCACATATATGCCCATGTACTCCACTTTTTTATCTTGTTGTACATTGTGAATAGCCCTACCTTTTTCACCTCTGTGAGGACAATCTCTAAACCTATGATCTACTTTACAACCCCAACATTGAATAGGTGGTTTCCTTGGCCTTTGACTCCCTGTGTCAATCGTTCTGGGTTCTTTAGGCATTTTTCGTCCCTATAGATTAGTTCTAAAGAATGGTGGCCCTTCTTCTGTTGATCCATCTTGAATTTCTTTTTTGCTTCCCAATCCTTTTGGAATGTTGTCCTTGCTTTCTGGTGATCATATAGGCATTTAGCTCGCCTTATGGTCTCTTCCAATGTCTTGGGATTGTCATACTGTAATTTTTCACTGATGAATGATGGCAATCCACTCAAATACCTTTGAATTTTGATTGTCTCATCCTTGATGAAAGAGACATACTTCAATAGTTCTAGAAAATTTCTCTCATATTCATCTATGGTCATACTTCCAAGATTGAGTTCAAAGAACTCTTTCATTTTCTTGTCATAGTATATCTTAGTCATGTATTTCTTATCAAAATACTTCTTGAATTCCCTCCAAGTAACACTTTTCTCTTTAATGTGTTGCACCTGCACAAGTTGATACCACCACATGGAGGCCTTTCCCTTGAGTTGATATATAGAAATTCTACCTTCTACATGAGAAGAATAATTATGCAATTGAAAATACTTTCTCATGCCCAGCAACCATGTTTCTACATCTTCATCCTTCTTGTGCTCACCATCAAATGTAGGAGGTTTGATTTTGTTCATTTCTCCTCGTAGTTCATCCACCCCAGACCTCTTATGCCTTCCAATAGGGGATGGACTTCAGCTAATGCCTGATCTCTTATTGGAATGCCTTGGGGAGTGATGGTGGTGTCTACTAACACTTCTTTCTTTTCTTTTCTCATCCGAAGGTTTGTGACTTCCAGATTTTCTTAAGCCACTCTCCTTTACCAGTTTCTTTTCTATTCTATTCAAGCCCTCCAATAAATTCATGTTGAATTCATCCTGCTACTCCTTGGCTCCCATAATCCTTTCATTATCATCTTTATGGCTTTGGACATCCTTCTACAAATTTTTAATGGTCTCTGCCATATTCATGTTTTCATTCTTTTCTTCTCCATGTCCATTGGAGTTTGTTCCTTCAATGCCTAAATGGACATCCATCCCTCTGCCCTCATCTTCCTGACTGTAATTCCCTTGTGCCTCTTCCATTCCTATGGACTCTGCACTAATCTGATCTGATCTAGTTGTTGTTAATTCTACAAAACGTGCAGCCATCGAAACTTATCAGGCTAACAATTCAACAATTCATGAAAAATATGAACCATTTTGGTTCAATATATACATCAGAATTATCTTTTCTGATTTCTTGGTGTTATCACCATGAAAATTCTAGATAAGACCCAAGTCTTGAGAACATAGACGTGCAACGCCTTCAGAGATACATCGGGGCAAAAGGCGGTTTGTCAAAATGACTTTTGCCAAGACGCGATATCACGTGTTTCAATATGTCAAAACCACCACTCGTGGAATGGGCGACAGCTAGCCAGATCACCACATTTCACTCGTTCGGTACTTCACAACCATGTGACGTCAGTTGAATGCATCCATGTAATGAACTCAAAAGATAATCATTTGAAATGGATTAGCTGAGCATGGAAACCCAACGTATTTGTACGTAATTCTGTCTGTGATTCATAATTGGGATTCTATAACTACCAATCCTTAAGTATGGAGGCCTGGGATTATCCATCAACGGAGTAATCTCTAAATTGCTCGACTTTCTACTTTCTGTAAAATCATTTCGGTATCCATGAACTGAGGTACATGGACAAAGCTAAATCGAGTGAGACTAGTTATTCGGGCAACATGCTAGACTTTCCTGCAAATAAGGAGGAAAGGGTACTTGCTCACATTCTAGCAACTAAATTCCACATAGAGCCGACTATAGACTCGCAGTTGCAAGTTAGTCTAAATCCTAATATGAAGGATTTATTCATCACTAGTCTAGCTGCTAAGAAGAAAAGGAGCAAGTGGCAGAAGAAGGAAACCACAGCTGAAACGGCCAAAAGTGTTGGAGAGAATCAACTGATCTAGTTAGATTCTTTAAAGGAGGAGATCGCTAAGCTAAAATGAGTCCTCAACTAAAATTAAGTATATTTCAATGAATTTTGGACAGCTGGTAGCAGAGGTAAGGGGGAACCAAAGATGATAGGCTTGTTCTTAAACAGTCGCTTTACAATAGGATAATTGTTATCATTCCTTTTTTTTTGTAATTTTGGGATTAATACGATTATATAAATGCAGAAGCGGATTTTGGACTGTCTATTACAAGATTCTAACCGGTGTTGTTATGAGTCTTGTTTTCTTTCATAGTATGTTTTTCTTATAATCTTAATCGGAGGAACATAAAACTCAGAATTCATTTATGTGATGCTCTCAGCTTATCAATTTAGACTATATTTATTTCTTCACAAACCAACTCTGAATTCATTTTAAATAATGATCCGTTGCAGTTGTGTGTTTCTTTTTCCTCTAATACCATGCAAATTTTCTATTAAGCTCAAACTCATCGCCTTCCAAATGACTTTGCGTGCACAAAAATTCAACTTGTACACCCATATTTATCGTGCACAGCAACACCACAAGGTAAATCGTGCTTTCGCTCACCTATATCCACTATGCATTTCTTCTTCATCGCGCCAAAAACTTGCATGCACTACTTTTGCGTTGTGCACCAATATCCATTGTGCACAGTTTTGGTATCGTGCATTGATATTCCACATGCATTTCGCCCTATGCATTGCACCATGCCAAGGTTCAATATGCCCCACTGCACATAATAATTTGCGCGCACCATTGAATACACTGTCGCGAGACAACTTATATTCATACTATGCACGCACCAATTGAACTCCTCCGTGTTTTGAAATACGTGCACACCCCACGTGCACATTACTATGTGTGTGCTCATTGCACAATGTTAAATTTAGTGCATGAATCCATACACAACATTCTTCCACGTAGCACCACAATTTACCACGCACACCTGCATGCCAACATTTTTCGCGCGGTGCCAAAATTTTCCATGGATGCTCTATGACTTGAAATTTGGTCACTTCAAAATTAATCTTCTATGAGAATTCACTTCAACTGAACCCTTCCGGTCCATCCAACAATTCTCTCACTCAGAGAATTGCTCACAGGCCTGAAAACCTGCTCTTCAATTTCCCACGGGCCTGAAAACCCGCTTCTTCAATCCTGCTCCCAAGCTAACTAGGTACACCAACCGAAAATGGTTATGGAAACAGGCTCAGATACAGTGAAATGAATGTCTGAAGGATAACGGATTGCATGAGTGAAATGGTCAAGGAATCATTGACTGGATGATGAATGATGGAAGGAATCATGGGAGAGATAATCATAAGAATGATGGTGAAATTCCAAATGAGATAAGTCCCCACGATATGTATGCATGTCCCCAACTTGACACTTGTCATGTTGGAAGCTACTTTGGTCCACTTGTCCCCAACTTTAGAACTTAGGATAAATTAATTATCCATACTTTATGTTTTAAGAAATATTAATATAATATTCCTTTTTGGCTTAAGCTCTCTCTAGCTTAGCCCTTTCCCTTAAATTTTGTCCCTCCCTTTCCTAACTGTTGGAGTTCAGTCCCCCATCTCTTTTATCATGGTCTGTTTGTGTGCATCGATGTAAATTATATTAATCATGAGACATATACAAAATAGGCACACTGGCCTTTAACATCTAGGTGCTCTGGCCTAATTCCAAAACATAATCATCCCAGCTTATAATAACTAGCTCACCAGCCTATAACACATGTCATATATAGAAGGCTCGCTGACCTCCATACTGCGTGCACTTTAGTTACTGTGCACGGTATCCAGGAATGTGCACACTACATCATTTTACTACGCAGTACATGCACGCACTATGCCATGAAATGTGCATTACAAAATGATGTCAAAACAACTCACCAACTTAAGTACACTTACATTACATTTACAATTGGGTTCGGCAGAGGGATATTACACACCTATAAGAAGTTGTTAGGACAAACACCATTCATATTGGTGTATGGACAGGAAGCAATAGTACCATTAGAATTTATGGTACCCATTTTGCTTGTAGAAGCAATTACCAACATAATAGAAAGACACGTAGTCAAGGAGAGGTTGAATCAACTAATGGAGATGGAAGAACATAGGATTCTGGCATGATTTAACCAAGACGTACAGGAAGCAAGAGACAAATCCTGGAATGAGAGACATATAAAGAGAAAGAGATTCAAGGACTGATACGTAGTCTTGCTCTATGACTGTAAAGTTTTTCAACATCTTGGTAAGTTAAGAATGCATTGGCTAGGGCCCTATGAAGTAAAGTTTGTCACAGATGGAGGATCTGTACAACTAAAGGATCTAGAAGGAACATAACTAGAAGGAATGATCAATATGAGTCTACTAAAACCGTACATGGATAGTCAACCTCCTAACGCTTAAAAAATAAAACGCAATAAGAAACCATGTACATAGAGTACTATAACAGAGAGTAAGACAAAAAAATTGTAAAAAAGAGAAAAACAAGGAAAAAGAAATACAAAATTAGAAAAGAAAGAAAATACAAAATTACTCGGGAACACTGTGCGTAGAGAGAGTGGAATCAACGCAAAAATATATATATGCACGCAGTAGATGATTGATATAAATAAAAACACCACGCACTAATGAAAAATCACAACAGAAAATGCACTACGCACTTAAAAATTTTAGCGCACCTGAAAAGGGACCAACAGTCAGAAAAGTGAAAAATGGTGGTTAGGGAAAAAATGCATGAATTGGAGGCATTTATGGAATTAAATGAATCGTACTAGAAAAGCGTCATCCCATTAATCATGACCAGGGAAGCTTCTCTGAGAAGCTTCACAATATTCAAGGAACGCTCTATATAAAGGGGAAACACCGGAAAAATAACACTTATTGTGGAATTGCAAATTCACGGAGTTAGAGAGCACACAGACAAACAAGTGAGTAAATAGTGTGAACCAGCCGAACCTTATTTGAAAAAATAAAATAGTACCCACTATAGCACCACCAAATATTGGTGCACCAAGCCACACTAAAAGGAAAACTAGAAGCAACCTCAGGGAACCGCACAAAACCAAGGAGGTCAAGAAAGAAATGTCCCAAAGAGAGGGAATTGTTAATGTTGATGTAATTCCATCCCCGCAGGTTGAGCCCATGAGCCCCACACTGGTTGAGGAGGAAGAACAAGCCCCAACGATGGCTGACATGGAATCTGATTTGAAAAATAGTGCATAGGGCCACCAACCAAGTGATGCAAGAAACCTACAATAACCTGTGAGGACCGAAGCAGCCCAAAGAACAAATGGGGACACCAGCGAGAAGACAGAGGCTGCAACGCCAAGACCACAAACTAAAATAGGGTATGTGCTGCACCAGGAAGGGCTAGTAGAATACATAACCAGGCACCCAGATTTGGGTGAAAATGAGAGAAAAGTGGAGTATGGGACCTCTAGCGCGGTGGTAAGAAGAAAGGGAAAATAGCCCATGGCACGATCCCAGCATAAACTATTATCACATGATAATTTGCATTAATTTTTCCAAAGCATCTTGTCCTTGTGCCATCTTTCCACTCAGATTTAAAAAAAAAATCACCAACTATGCCAAGCTCCCATCACCTAAATCCTTTACTCGACTGATCATCCAAAATAATCATGTCCTCCATGAGTCAAAAATTGGCAAATATCCCAAACCTATATCTATCCTTATTGCTTATCGAAATCCTCAGTTCCATCACTTCATTCATTTTTACCCTTATTATCATATTCTAGTTGAAAATTAAAAATATTCCTTTTATTAAGCTTAATCACCCTTATCATATAGACAAAGTCATTTGATAAGCCTCATATACCCAAAGTCCTTAGAAAATGGAAAAAGGGTTAATTATTATTAAAATAAATATTTTTATATTAATATTTAACCCATTATTTAATTCATGACCTCACGTCAAATCAAGGGAATGAATCTCAAACTAAGCAGAAAAGTCAAAGGGTGGATGGATGGCACACATACATTTCGCGGGTTGAAATTAAATGGAGGTTAACCATTTGAAGGTGGGCCGAAATTTAACCCATGATTTTTGGTTGGAGAGACATGTTCTTACGTGATATATTTCGGGGGTAAAAGTGGTGTGGGTTAAAACCACTCCTCCGAAGCCCGAAATACCATGGAAAAAATTTAATATATGGTTTATGTGTGACATATTTATGTGTGTTTCAATACTAATCATGGAATTTCCAACAAATTTCCTCCTCCCGATGGAAGAATTTCACAAAGGTGAAAATTGAATTTTACAGCAGAGAAGTAAATATTTTTAAATGGGAAGATGCACGTGAAAGGAAGATTTGGATAATTGTTTATCCAAATGTTTTTATAGAAGTAAAAGAAGAGGATTAAAAATGTTTTACCAAATATGGTAACCAAGACATGGTTTTCAAAACCATGGGAAACAAACTTGTAAATGGTTTTCACAATGAAATGGTAATTTCACAAAACAAGACATGGTTTTCAAAACCATGGTAAGCAAGAACTAAATGGTTTTTCAAAACCAGGGGCATGAATTAAAATATGGAAATTTAATTCTACAGGATAAAACATATTTGGGAATTATTTTTATTCAAATATATTATTCCCAAATATTTGAGGAGAATATGGATAAATGAAATTAGATTTGAAAGAGTACAAGTGACATTTCAAAGAGAATGTGGTAGAGGAAAGAGATTAAGCGTCAGAGGAATCGATAGTTGGATCATGAAACATTTTTTTGTTAATCATTATAGTCGGTTCTCATACCAAAACTGTCATTTCTAATCTTTGTACGCAGTTTTAGAAGCTGAAACATTTTAGTTCAGCTATTGTAATCGGTTTCTAACTAAAGGAACTCGAATTGTATAAGTATGAGAAGTTCCAAATGTATTAATGTTGGCATAAGTGCAAGGGAACAAATTCTGGTTGTTCTGAACTCTATTGTACTTTTCTGGAGCTGAATTGAATACATATGCAGAAGCTTTTGAAGTCTCTATGAAAATATTCTAATGGTGGTGATATGAGTTTTGTCTTCTCTCATTGTATGTATTTACCGTGTTCTTTGATTCCATTTACATTATCTTCTATTTCAATTAGATAGTGTTAGCACATAAACTTTTCGAAGTCTTGCGAGTTGTGATTTCTATCTAGGTCTATAATTTTGTGTGTCTTTCCTCCTTTGTAGACCCGATTGTCGGTTTTCCTCTTGTCTTGTATTTTTCCTTATGTTTTCCTTCATCCAGTTGATCGACATGTTTTCTTTGTCAGATTTGTTGAGAAATATCGGTCCTAATCCTTTTTGTTTTCCCTAAAGATGATCAATTCTCTCACTAGCTCTGTTGTTGATCCTTTTGTTTTCCCGAGCCCTCAGCCAGTAATCCAAGTAATTGTTCATCAGTCGCAGTCATGGGACCTAAGCACAACACTTTAATCAATTTGATGTGGACTCAAATCAAGCAAGCGAGCCATATTAACTTTCAATAGCAAAGAGCCTTCAAAAAGATCAGATCAACGACCATCGGGTGATCAGGATCATACAGTTGCATGAAGTATAGCGTCATCCAGAGGTCCAAAATCATGGAGCCATCCTAGCCATTGATATTAAGGAATGCGTGGCACAGGATCAACATTTCACTGACTCACGAAATGGAGCAGTTAAAGGGAAGAGTCACGAGGACTCATGAAAAAAAAAGTCGTGAAAAAATCTAGGTCGTATGATGCTAAGGGACGCGTGTCACCTGATCTAGGTGATCGCGACTTGGATTTTTGTGCATGGAGAACATCGCGAGTTCATGAAATGTGAAATTGTGATGCGCCGAAGAATTAAGCCCATGATCACAGCCCAGGGTCATATGGAAAGCAGGGCCATAAAGAAAAGGAAAGCACTTGTCGAGCAATGGGTAGTTGAGATTGTTCAAGGAAGTGATAGTGGCCGTCAAATCCAACCTTTGATCCAGATGGATCGTTTCGCGATTTCGAACATCAGAATATTTGGAGTCAGGGGAGTGAAAACTCTTGAAATGTGAAATCTTGATGTTTCATATGGATAAGCATGAGGTCACAGCCTGCGGTCATGTGGGGTAGGGGAATGGAGGCACACAAAATATCAGAGTGTCTGAGTTGTTCACAGAGAAGTATCCTCGTGGCCTTAAGGCACCAAGTTTAACTCGAAGGATTTGTGAGCTCACCTAGAGCATTCATGGGTGTCAAGTTTCATCCTTATTCCAATAAAAGAAGTTAATGAAAATGAATAGGGTGGTTGAAACCTCGTTTCACCACATAAATGGAAAGCATGGAAAATATGGCCATGGTGGTCAAATTGTCAGCCGAAATTTCCCTGTCATGGATTTTCTTACTAAGCCCATACCGATCTGATATTGCATCTAACAGAAGAATGAAAGCCCTGTCTGACAGAAGAAGATACAGATGCCAAGCCTTGAATGCAGTGACCAGAGCGTGCTTCTGAAGGGAGCGAGTGTCTTTGAGTATAAATACTCAGTTTTGATATTTTGTTAGGGTTGATGGTAGAGAAAATCTCTCATATTGTAAAGTTTTAATGAAGCTTCTAGTTTTCTGGCTCTGTATCTGTATTTGAGACTTATTGTTTAATTATAGTCATCTCTCTTACTCCCTCTTGTTTCCCCCTGATGCTGAAAGAGTTCATGATTGGTTGATTCACTTGAATTATTGTGACTACATTATGATGAAATTTTGATTATAGTGTTGTTATAATTCCTTTGGGTTTCTTTAACATTTGAATTCAAGAAGATCTTGAGTTCAAGTTTTTCCTCTTTGGGCTACTGGAAAACCTGAGGTCCATAAAAAACCTACACATTTTTCTCACCAATTTCTTCCTCCTACTCACCTTTACTACAACCTACTAATTGAAGTTAAACCAAGACCTCATCCTCTTGTGCTTACCAGTCCATTATTTTGAGTTTAGATGATGTTTTCTTGAGACTGTGCCCATTTGACTTTTTTACAACCAACTTGTGACATAAAATTTTGATGGGTATTGGGCTTACCTCTGCCACAATCCAGAGGTGACTTCCGGTGCTAACATTTTTTATGTCGTTGTCGGGGACAAAATTGAATATTTTCCCTGGGATTGAATGACAAACCTTACTAGTTCTAAAGGTGCAGCAGAACTTAGTACATCAAATATTGCAACTGTGCACCTGGCGAGTCCACTATGGTGACTCCTTTGACATGAATCCTCTGGGGACTCCATTGTTTTAGTTGTGGCTTCTAGAGGCAGACACATGAGGTCTACTCCGCAGTTTCCTTTAGCAACACCTGAAGCTGACCCAGAGAAAATTGTTAGAAAGGGAAACACCCTTCGAGAAGGTACTTCTACTATTGAACTAGGTATTTCTAACAATTTTTATGGTCTTCCTTTAGAAACTCAAATATTTGTTTCTTGTTTTCCTATCATACTATATGCTGGAGTTTCCTGAACTTTAAATTTTGGGAGTGTTCCTATTTGGTTTTCCCCTCCTAGTCTAGGATTGGAGGGATAAATTATTTTCACTCCTCTTTCCCCCAAAGTTGTACCTTGGTCTAGACCCCTGACCTCGGAATATTTTCCCACTCCATATTTTATTACTCCTCCTCCTATTAGAGTTATTGATTTTGTAGAAAGGGAACCCTGTTTTCCCCCAAGACCTATAACCTTTGCTCCAAATCCTATGTTGTTTCCCTTTCTTCCCAGAAGATCAGTTCCAGTCTCCCTTGTCTGAGCCCCTTCCCCTCCTAGTTCTCCTCCATCTATTATCCCTATGGCAGGTGCTAATCCCCCTATAAATAGAATGGATACCATAGTGGCTGTAAGATATACCCCCCTGGTCTTACCTCAGTCCATGAATGCTCTCCCTGTTGGATATTACCTAAAAGACATGCCTAAGTGCAATGGAGAAGAGGACATAATTGTTGAGGAGCACCTTGTTTCCTTCTACAGTTATTCGAACAATCTGAATATTGAAAATGAGGATGTTTGGATGAGAGTCTTTTTCCAGAGCCTTGATGGTGAGGTTAGGAAATGGTTTAGGGGATTGACCCTTGGATCCATTGCTGGGATTAAGGATTTAGATGATTTTTTCTTGAGGCAATGGGGAGATAAACAAGACTTTATGTATTATATCACAGAATTTAGTTACCTGAAGAGAAAGGAGGGAGAATCTATTTATAACTTCTTCAAAAGATTCAACAAGATGTACAATAAGATCCCTGTTGAGATAAAGCCTACAAAAGCCTCTACCAAAATTACTTATGCTAGTGCTTTTGACCCTAATTTTTTCCTCCTGTTAAGAGAAAGAAGAGATACTTCCTTGGCTCATATGCAAGATGTATTCCTGGAAGTAGAATCCAATGTGTTGGTGGTTGATATACTTAGGAATAAAGTTGGCAAAGATAGAAGAAGAGTGAGATCCGAGGCCTCAACCTCTGGTTCTTCTGCATCTCACCCTCAAGTAGATGAATTTACCAAGTGTTGGCATAGGGGCAGACCCAGGGTTCAATGCTACGACAGTGCACCAACAAAACCCTAACTACCGGCCCTTTTAGAAACACCTACGAAGCAAATGAAGTCTCACCTGAGGTAGAGGCAGGGGTGGTTGCAGGACTCAGATGTTTACAACCTTAGTTGTGACACAGATCTATGATTGTACTACTTAGTAAATCACTCAGCACTGTTAGTTCATCAATATGTCACCAATAGCTACTCCATAGATAAAACAGAGCATCACAACATTTATCCAGATCTAATGTATCTAAGCACTTAGCATAAAGAAGTAGATCAAATATAGCAGATTCAAGCACTACGCACATTCACATAGGTCAGATCTAACATTCACATATATCATTAGCACAAAGCATAGACAAATCTATCTAATCATCTTAAAGCACTTAGAAAATAACACAATTTTTAAGCGGTTCACCCCCACCCTAGGGCTACATCCACAAACTATTCTTATTTATTAGCTTCTTCAATAGGTTACAATCACAGAGACGTCAAAATCCTACTCCTCATAGGACAGGAGATCTGTGTTCACCTCGCCGGATCCTCCTTCGCTTAGATAGGTTACAACACTAAGCTTCTATAGTCACCTGCACTCAGCTCTACAAGCCTCGCATAGTATGCACAAAGAACTTACAATCCTTCGATCACATAAATCTATCACTTAGCCAAATATCACACAGATGCACCTATTGTGTTCTTCTTACATCACCTAGTATTCTATTTATACTTTACAAAATAGGCCTAAACATGGGTAAACCCATGGGTCGACATCCCATTCCCATTACATAGTCCCAAATCCCAAAAGGGACCCAAAAAAGGGGCTGACATCCCACGATATCTGCTTCATCTTTCACTTCTATTACACATCAAAATTACTCACTTCAATAGTGTCGCAAGTGTCATCATTACAAGTGTCACAAGTGTCGCATTTTGCTCACAAGTGTCGCAAGTGTCAGGAAAAGCATACTGCCATAATGCCTATGTCGTACCTATAACGACATCAGAAATACACTTGAAACACCTCAAACATTTGATTTGGAAGAAGAGGAAACACACAGTGAAGTGCAGGGGAATTATCAGTGAAGTTATCATCATTCTGATCGTGAGTCTTTTGAGCAAGGGTTAGACAAGGAGGACTTGATGAAAGTTTCCACACTTGCATCTACAGTTGTAAGTTTTTCTTCGTTGTTGTTCTCATCAATATAATATGCTTCACATGTTTCTTTCTAGTTTGTTATTGATCTCACATGAACTTGTCTCTAAGTAGATAGATCTATTTTAAGCTAATCTCAGTAGAATAGGAAGTGGTTGTACTTTCGTTTGTCTACAGGGCTTGTCGAGGAGCAAAAGATTGGAGCTCAACTCGGATCGTGCAGGGACAAACGCCGGTAAAAGGTATTTCTCTTCTCCTTCCTACTCACACATTAGTTTATATATATATAAAAGAAAGTCAGTGACCATGATAATCATATTTTTTCTTAAGAGTTAAGAGTCTAGCTCTCGAGAGGAGATCTACCTGTCCGCAGGGAGATTTTCCTTCAACAGAAATTGGCGACTCCATTGGGGAGCGAATTGAAACTTTTTCAGTTTTGGTTTTCCTCATAGACCTTGTCTTTCTCTTTATTCTTATTAAGACTTTTTCACCCCGTATGTCTTATTGCACCTGTTGATTGAATCCTTAGTCCATCACATGCATCTTGATTGACAAAAATTTGACTAAAATTTTGGTTTTTTGGAAAATTTTCTGAGTTTTTTAAGCCTGGCGCCCAGGTGCCTATGTTAGCCTAGTGCTAGAACTCTTTCAAAGTATTATATAGAGCTTTATAATGCTCTGGTGTCCCTTACACCAGAGAGACAACCTCTCCTTTGCAAAAATACCTTCCAAAATTGCATTTTCTGAGGTCCAAACCCTGTTTTTTCACTTGCTGAGGTTCTTTGTGATTCAGTGCTTCTTCCCATTGACATTTGACATCCTTCCTTCTGAGGAATGAGCACTTTGTTTTTTATATTTTTTGGCCTTCTTCCTTCTTTTGAGATTTTCTGTTGTTGAGAACTTGGAATCAATCTGTTGCTTTCTTCTCTCTTATCCAACTGAGCGGGAACTCCGGTGAAGGGCACCGACAATCTGTGAATCATCTTATTTGGTTCTTTGAGGTCATTATTCTTAAACATATCTATTTTGTGTGAATTGTTTAGAGAGTCTGAAAAGAACTTAAAGGTGACTCCAATGTTTTCCTTTTTCGTAATATTAGTCTCACGAGGCCAAAAAAGAAATAAATTATCACTCGAAAGACACCCTTTCAAACCTTTTAATGAGTGGGAAAGGAAGCAAGGTCACTCGAAAATATTTTCATGTTTAAAGACTCTGAAAAGAGATTAAAAGAGACTCCAGGGGGTTCCTTTTTTGTGTATCCATACAGGTCCGAAAAAGAGATAAAAGTTTACCCGGATGCATTCTCATGTATTTACGAGCACAAGAAAGAACAAAGAGTAAGCTCGGTATGCCCCCAGCTTGAAATCTAGTGGCTTAACTCCAGAATGATCATAAAAGGCTGGAGACATGCCCTCCAAGATTCAATTCACTCACTGACTTTGAGGTTGTCACCAATTTCTCTACTAGATGAGAAAAAGGAGAAGGGTGGATGAAAAGAAGGTTCAAGAGAGCTGACTATTTCATTTTTTAACGAGCTTGACATAGGAAAAGAACTATGCTCAAGGCCTCTGTTTCGTTTTTTTAACAAGCTTGCAACAGAGAAGAGAAACTATGCTCGTTACTACTTCTTGATCATGGCTTCCAATTTAATAACGCTCTGGAAGGATACCATGTCAAGGGACAAAACTAGGTCATGGCTTCCAGGAGATCTTCCCTGGATGGAAGATAATCACTTGGGAAGGAACACATGTCGAGGGTCACGATAGGAGTAAGGAGATCAGGCTCCAATAACCCTACCGAAGAAATCAACATGTCTACTACCGGATCCAAATCATCGGAAGTTGAAAGCATGGGAGATGATAAAAAATCGACATCGGGAGGGGAGATAGACTGTATATCTGCCCGAATTTATTCACGAGGGGGAATAAAAGAGGATCAGTGATGGTTATTATCCCAAGGTAACTTTTCAATGCGAAGCATCTCCTGAATAGATTCATACAAAGGAAAAGTTGGGGAAATATAGTCGATTGTAGATGACAAGGAACTCAACCGTGATTGCATCGAGGAACTATCGGGTGCCAATAGATGTTGGTCATCAGACAAGGGAGAAGCAGATAGGATAGAAACGTATGATGTTTCGACTGCACTAAGTGGCACGGTGTCACCTAGTGCATTGAATTCCAACGGGCAAGGTACAATCCAAGGGTCAGATGATTCCAAAGATTGATAAGCCGTGGTCGAAATCATATCGATGGTGGAAATATGATGTGTAGTCGGTGGAAGTGGTGTAGGGAAGGTACCCATGAGGCTAGAATCTTTCAGTAAGACAACACTAATGCTTTCATATGTGATCTTGTGGTCTCCCAAGAAAGGAATTTTGTTGGTAGCAGGAGCGTGAGCATCGGTCGTGCAGAAATCCAACTGATCAACAGTGACAATTTTTCCTTGAAGAGGAAATTGGACACATCGAAAAACTAACGAGGCAATGAAATTCATAGCATAAAACCAACTTCTTCCAAGTAACAAGTTGTAATCGCGGGGAGCATCGACCACCTAGACATTAACACTAACAATTTTTCCACCCAATTGGATGGGCAGGGACTGTAGAATCCGATGGGGATGAAAACCTTGCCCATCGAAGGCACGTAACATCGTAGGGGATTTGTTAAGTGCGGCTGATTTCAAACCTTTCCAACACGCTAAAGACATCACACAAGTTGAGGCTCCCTCATCCAGAATAGTTCAGTGGATTTGTTGATTGTGAACAACAACATCAACTTGGAAAGAAATTTGGTGGGAGAAACGAGACTCATAATTATCCAGGTTAAACATGATATGGTTGGAAAACTCGATATCAATAGCACCAAGAGCAGCCAAGAGCATTCTACGTTGACTGGGGCAGTTCTGTAGAACTTCTAATGAAAACATAGCACACAGTGCTTGAGCCAAATCTTCAACAATGTTGTAGTTCTAGGTGGCACGTGAACTAGGATTAAAGGTAGATTTATGTATAGTGCTCTTTGGAGGGTGTAAGATAGATTCAAATGTGGCTTTCTCAATCTGAAGTGGTCCAGATGGAGGATTAACCGATGGAAGACTAACGGAGGGCGATGATGGATCCGATAAAGTATCGGTACTGTTAGTGTCATTTCCTTTGTCAGAGTTACCTGGTGTGTCATATGTCTTAGAGCGAGTGGTCAAATTTATCCCATTAAACATATAAATATGTGCACTTGACGAGGCCTCATCATGAGGATCGCTAGAACTACCCCCAGGAGAGGGGGTTTGAACAACCATGGATTGCTACTGTGGAAAATGTTGAGTAAGCACAACGGGTTGTGACTTTCCTTGGAAAATTTTGGCCACTTCATTGCGAAGTGGACAGTCTCGAGTGTAGTGATTGTCACCACAAATGATACACGGGAATTTCAGTTTCCATTGTGTTTTCTTTTCGGTAGCAGGTGGTTGAGCTTGATTTTTTGGTTCATTGTTATTTTTTGATTTATTCTTTGTCTTCTTCTTACCTCTGGATTGTTTTGAAGGGGCAGATTGAACTGCATCCACCTCAGAGATCTGAGTTTGGGGGGAGGTAGAGGAGAGTGTGGTCGATTGGGAAAAATATTGGGTTTTGACGGAACCGATAACACCATCCGTGTGAGAATAGGATGATGGTTTGGATGGATCGGTATTAGCTCGAGCAGCATTCGAAAGAAAATCATACAAAGTACCAGATTGGGAATAAACCAAATCTAAATACTGAGCCCGAGCAATGGCTTGTTCCTCTATGACCGCACCACCCATAGCGACATCGCGAGCGATCGGGGGTAACGGTGATTTAGTAAACCATTCTGCCAATAATATGTTAGGAATGACTGCCTTGATCATCCTTCGTCATTGCCTCCACTCAGGAATATGGTCAGAGATATGCACGGAGTTATTTTGATGAAGGGAGGTCAAGAGTTCAGTACCCATCTCATAGCGAATAGGCAATTGAAAGTGCGTGAGGAAAGACATGGAAAGGAAATTGAAATCATGAAAAGAAGCACGTGGTAGTTCAATATACCACTTTGTTGCCGAACCGGTAAGTGTGCGCTGGAAAAGACGCAAATGTATAGAATCATCCATGAGGGAGTTTGATGAACACCACAAATGGAAAGTCATCACATGGTTGTTAGGATCTTCGCCAGGGTTTCTGTCAAATTTTGGAATATTAGAAGGAAGTTTAGTTGGAATGACTGGCCAAACGGTGAATGAAAAATAAGATCATTAGTTAACCGAGACAAGTCTGGGAGATCCAGAGTCACAAGGAAAGGTAGTTGTCAGTTAATTTGCAAATGATACTGGTGCGGCATAGGAACACCAGTGGGACCATAAACTGGGTTAGGTAGATAGTTGTAACCAGTAGGTCCTCCTACATACAGTTGTTGTTGGCCAGGATAAGAAGGATTCAATGGTGCATGAGAAACATTTGTATAACCCGGTGGGTTTTGAGCATTATAAACATTTTTCCCTTGAGAATGGTAAGGATTAGATCCCAGAGGCACGTACATATTAGACCCATGAGGAGGATAAGACTGTGGTCCCAGAGAACTCCAGGTGGTGTTTGGGATGTCGCCCAGATAAGATTGTCCGTAAGATGTTTCGGAAGGAACAGGATTGGATAGTCCTCCTAGTGGGTTATTATACGAGTGCCCCCCAAGGTGGGGTTGAGTAAAAGTGCCTCCTGAAGATACTCCCCAGGATTGTGAAGGGTTTCCTGCAAACGAAGGTTGCCCCCTGCCAGCGGTGGATTTACAACCAGGGTATGACTGGAAAACAGAGGTTTCCCTCCATGAGGAGCATGAAAAGGGGGCCCACCATGGAAAGGTAGTCCTTCAGGAGGGAAATTTTTGTTATATGGTGGTTTCCCTCCAGCTGGTTGTGTTTGGCTAGCAGGGGTCTGCATTCTCGGGTGAGAAAATGTCCCAGTAGGATCGTGTGGAACATGTGGAGCTGTAGAGTAAAAACTTGTAGAAACGGGGGTAGAGATTGAAGTGCTTTGGGGATGAGTAGAGGGATGAGTCTAGCATTAGGATGGACTTGTGTTGGTGTAGCAGTAGGGTTAATAACCTGATCGACTGGGTGATTCATGGTTTGACCGGATGGTCCTGTTTCACTAGGAGGGTCATGAGGATGAAAGGGTTGTCGAAAGGATTCAAAATGTTCATAGAGATCGTGTCCCGATGAAGTCCTCCATACAGAATGAGCAGGTGTGGGATTGGTATCTACTGCGCTGATAGGATGAATAGGAGTCCTATACTCGTCACCAAAGATTGGTTCTATGGATCCCATATATGTTTCGGTAAAGATCATCTCTGGTAATTGTGGGATCTCTTCATCTATGACGTTCCCAAGGGAGTTTAAACGAACCAAAAGTGGTTCGAGAGCAGTTACTGACACAAATGTAGTGGGATTTTCAACTGTGACCAAAGCGCCTTCTGAGTTATCTAACAGAGGAGCAATAGCACACTCAACGTTGGATTGATTTTCTACCTCTCTACAATAGTTTTCTTCTGGAGGGTTAGGAGGTAAGGGTTGATAGCCTTTCGGAGGCAACCCTTGCATCCTACGTGATCCATGAAGACCTCTATCGTCTACACGCTCAATTGTGGAGAATAACAGAACACACTAAAAATCTAGGGCCAACTAACAAAAAGAAATAGCATATGCTAATAAAATCTAGGAATCAACCAAGCAAACAAAACTTCTCTCGATGATCATACTAGTTGGTGATGAAATCCAACATCGCGTGATCAAGTCAAGAAGGGGCTAGGATATGGTGGAATAGTTACAATGGAAAACTGCTTAATGGACTTTCACCTTGGTGCAAGCTTCTACACAGTAATTGTGGATTTACCCTCCAAGGAGCCCGAGTGAGTTTGACCAATGTCTGTTCTAGGTACAGTGAGACTTCCCTTCACCGTCACCTTGTGTAAGTACCTAAAGCTTATGGCAACTAAAGACACCAATTCGTAGTGAGTTCCTGGGTGGGTACAGTCGATAGTCCGATACGAAACATAAGGACAGGATAACAAGTCCAAAATCAACCTGAGAGGCTCCCACACATAATCATGGGTATACCTTAAAAGTGACCCCCAATATATGATCCAACCACTACAAACAGTTGAACCATGGAGGGATCATCTCCATAATTCGTGCGAATGCAACCTCGTGCGTAACCCCTCTGTGAGAGGGGGATCCCAGAAAACCAATACGACAATTGGATTTGAATCTCCCTATCTCAGGATGCTAATGTTTGTTTTGAAAACTTTGGAGAGTTGTACTCATATCCTAATCCAAAGTGCTAACCCTAGTCTATTGTTGGTGGAAGATCCTAAAAACAAAAAATGTTCTAGATAATTTTTAATTAGCGTTTGTTTTACAGCTATTCTTTACTCAAAGGGTGCATGAAAGTGAAATTGATGAGATGAGGACTCAATTCCCAAAAAGATGCATGAAAGATGATAAGCAATCATTTCTTTTCAATGAATGCCTATTTAAGGGAAAGAGAAAGAATCGTTTTCACTCTCAAACACTAATATGAAATGTCCTCAATCAATTGGTTCTCAATCGAATCTAATGCAATGCTAAAACATTTTCAAAAATTCCTTCTAATATGCAAACCAATCACTAAGATGTATCTTTGTCATTTGTATGTGAATGATGATTAATTCAATGCAAAAACTTCTCCTGCTAATTACCCTTTCATATCAAGGAGATTCGGACAAGCATGATCAAATTTCGCACACATGACACACACCCTCTTGTTATGATTGAAACAAGAAGAAAACAGAAAACAAAAGATAACAAATCAAAATCAAAAAATTCACACAAAAGATAGATGTTTAAGAACAATGACCTCAAATAACCAAATAAGATGATTCACAGATTGTTGGCGCCCTTCACCAAAGTTCCTGCTCAGTCGGATAAGAGAGAAGAAAGAAACAGATTGATTCCAAGTTCTCAACAGCAGAAAAAATAAAAAGAAGGAATAAGGCCACAAAATCTGAACAACAAAGTGCTCATTCCTTAGAAGGAAGGATGTCAAAGGTCAATGGGAAGAAGCATTGACTCACAAAGAACCTCAGCAAGTGAAAAAACAGGGTATGGACCTCGAAAAATGCAATTTTGGAAGGTATTTTTGCAAAGGAGAGGTTGGCGCTCTGGTGTAAGGGACACCTTATTATTATAAATATCTATCTAATACTTCCAGGGAGTGTTCGCGCTAGGCTAACATAGGCACAGGGGCGCCAGGCTTAAAAAAATAAGAAAATTGTCCAAAAAAACAAAATTTCAGTCAAATTTTTGTCAATCAAGATGCATGTGATGGACTAAAGATTCAATCAGTAGGTGAAATCAGACATATGGGGTGAACAAGGCCTAATAAGAACAAATATAAATACAAGGTCTATGAGGAAAACCAAAACTGAAAAGTTTCGATTCGCTCCCCAATGGAGTCGCCAATTTCTGTTGAAGGAAAATCTCCCTGCGGACAGATAGATCTCCTCTTGAGAGATAGACTCTTAAATTTTAAGATAGAATATGATTTTCATGGTCACTAACTTCCTTTTAGATCTAGATAAACTAATGTGTGAGTAGGAAGGATAAGAGAAGTACCTTTTACCGGCGTTTGTCCCTGCATGATCCGAGTTGAGCTCCAATCTTTCGCTCCTCGACAAGCCCTGTAAACAAACAAAAGTACAACCACTTCCTATTCTATTGATATTAGCTTAAAATGGATATATATACTTAGAGACAAGTTCATGTGAGATCAAGCACAAACTAGAAAGAAACAGGCCAACCATATTATATTGATGAGAACAACAATGAAGAAAAACTTACAACCATAGATGCAAGTGTGGTAGTTTTCATCAAGTCCTCCTTGTATAACCCTTGCTCAAAAGACCCATGATCAGAATGATGATAACTTCACTGATAATTCTTCTCCACTTCACTGTGTGTTTCCTATGATATCATAGGTTTCATGCTTCTAATTCCTCTCCCTTTCACCATGAGAAAGCCTGTTTAAATAGGCTTGGAGAGGCCCAACTACTTGAGATATCTTTGGAGTAGTCAAGGATTTTCCTCCTTTAGCTATGGATCTGCCCTATGATCATGGCTTGGCCAAGGATTCAAATCCAACTGCCTTCAAATATTGAGAGGATTTTCCCCTCATTCTTCTCAACAAACCAATTGTTGCCCAAAATAGGCAACACTCCCCCAAAAGGGCAGTCAGAGCATTATAACACTCCCTAGTAATGTATAGGGGGGCGCCAGCACTCCCAACAGCAGCAATGCTCCTCCAAAATGGAAAACAAGTGCTATAATGCTCCCAGATAGTCTAAAGGGGGGTGCCAACACTCCTAAGAGAGGTATAGAGGAGTGCTCTCCTCTAAAAGGTCAATTTTAATGGTTCTTTCAAATGGCAAGAGATTCATAAACCCAGTTAACCATTCCTCTTCTTCCAAATCAAATGTTTGAGGTGTTTCAAGTGTCTTTCTGATGTCGTTATAGGTACAACATAGGCATTATGGCAGTATGCTTTTCCTAACACTTGCAACACTTGTGAGAAAAATGTGACACTTGCGACACTTGTAATGATGACACTTGTGACATTATCGAAGTGAGTAATTTTGATGTGTAACAGATTGCCCCCCAAAGTATGAAGTTAGAAGATGAGAATTGATAACTGAAATGATTTGTAGACTTTCAAGAAAGGGTATAGATGCAGAGAACCTGACAGAAGCTGCACACAAACATCAACAAATATTATGACATGATTAAAACCCAAGGCAGGCATACCTATGCTTGGGTGATCAAAACTTGCAATATATGGCCACCATAAAATACACTGCGGATCCACAATTGTATTGATAAAAGGTATAGCCACCAAGGATACAGTGTGGATCTATACTCCTATGACCTGAACTGATTGTAGCCACGAAGAATAAACAATAGATATACGAGATGACAAGACATAGCCATGACCAATACAAAGTGGATTGGTGTAACAGTATATGTGTCATTGTTCAAAAGAAACTCCTTCGCAACCTAGGAAAAGTACATATAAAAGTGATGACTCAACCCAGGGTCTTCTTACCGATCCCGATGTAGTACGAATCTAACCATGTGAATAGATGTACTGATGTCGAATATGGCAGAAACCACTTGATTACTAGTCAATGATCTGAACCATTAACAAGCGCGAGGGAAATCATCATTAATGTCAATGATTTCCAAGGTACTCTAGTACATTCCAACGAATGTGAATGGATGAGCTGAAGTCGAACATCTTTGGAATCATCCGATCAGAGGTCAATGATGTAAACCCACTGTCGAATGTGAGGAGGCCTCCCATTGAGGTATGCAGGTCCCAAAGTACTAATTGGTTTCTAAGTCTAGTCCCTGGATAATGTGTTGAAGTCGATAGGAATAGACTCGTCAAAGAAGGGCCTTGATGTATCCCCCATCAATGACATGAAATGGACACAAATATGTAATTGGTAGATCAAATGAACATGGAATGACATGGGTATTGAGACAAGATATTTGTGATGGCTGAATCTCGAGGCGGATACTTCCTTTGAACACTGAGGCACGACGGCAGAAACATGACATGGAACAAAACTTGATGATGTACTGGATGTTGTGACTTTCATCGAGTGACTTTCATTCTGGAGTTAAGCCACTCGCTTTCAATCTGGGGGCATACCGAGCTTACTCTTTATTCTTTCTCGTGCTCATAAATACATGAGAATGCATCGGGGTAAAGTTTTATCTCTTTTTCGGACCTGTACGGATACACGAAAAAGGAACCCCCTGGAGTCTCTTTTAAGCTCTTGTCATACTCTCTAAGCACGAAAATATTGTCGAGTGTTCTTGCTTCCTTTCCCACTCATTAAAAGGTTTGAAAGGGCGTCTTTTGAGTGATAATTTATCTCTTTTTCAGCCTCACGAGACTAATATTACAAAAAAGGACAACATTGGAGTCACCTTTAAGTTCTTTTCAGACTCTCTAAACATGAAAAGATTGTTGAGCGACCTTGTTCTCTTCACGCTCGTTAAAGTATTTGAAGAAAACATCTGTCAAGCGATAGTTTATCTCTTTTTTGATCTCATTAGACTATTTTACGAAAAAGGAACTAAGAGAGTTCTCTTTTAAGTGTTTTTCCAAACTCTATAATCATGAAAAACCTTTGAGTTTCCTGTCTTTGGACTCGTTAAACAAAACATCGGCGGGCCCATATGGGATCAAACCCTTACTTCTTATAGTTTTTTAAACAAAGGAAGAGGAACTTACCAAAGGTAATTTATATCGAGCATGTGTTACCCTCCTCGAGCTCGTTAAATCAAAAAGAGGTACTCGTCTATCTGGATGGGGGGAAAAATTGAAAGAAGCAAGCCAAGCAGTTTTTGAGAACATTACCAAGTAACTCTTAGAGTCACCCTTGAACATGACACTTTGTCTTTGTGCACATATTAATCCATTGAACCTCTGCATTGAACCAATCCTCTGATTTTTTCTTACTCCTTTGGGTCACTCGATGAAAGTCACAACATCCACTGCATCATCAAGTTTTGGTCCATGTCATGTTTCTGTTGTCGTGCCTCAGTGTTCAAGGGAAGTATCTGGCTCGAGAGTCAGCCATCAAAAATATCTTGTCTCAATACCCATGTCAGTACATGTTAATTTGATCTACCAATTACATCTCTATGTTTGTTTCGTGTCATTGATGGGGGATACATCAAGGCCCTCCTTCGACGAGTCTATTCCTGTCGACTTCAACACATTATCCAGGGACTAGACTTAGAAACCAATTAGTACTTTGGGACCTGCATGCCTCAATGGAATGCCTCCTCACATTCGACAATGGGTTTACATCATTGACCTCTGATCGGATGATTCAATGGATATTTGACTTCAACTCATCCATTCACATTCGTTGGAATGTACTAGAGTACCTTGGGAATCATTGACATCAATGATGATTTTAAACATGTCATAATATTTGTTGATATTTATGTATAGCTTCTATCAGGTTCTCTGCATCTATACCCTTTATTGAAAGTCTACAAAGCATTTCAGTTATCAATTCTCATCTTCTAACTTCATACTTTGGGGGGAAATCTGTTACACATCAAAATTACTCACTTCGATAGTGTCGCAAGTGTCGCATTTTGCTCACAAGTGTCGCAAGTGTTAGGAAAATAATACTGTCATAATGTCTATGTCGTACCTATAACGACATCAGAAAGACACTTGAAACACCTCAAACATTTGATTTGGAAGAAGAGGAATGGTTAACTGTGTTTATGAACCTCTTGCCATTTGAAAGAACCACTAAATTTGACTTTTTAGAAAAGAGCGCTCCCCTATACCTCTCTTAGGAGTGTTGGTGCCCCCATATAGACTATTTGGGAGTTTTATAACACTTGTCTGGCATTTTGGAGGAGCGTTGTTGTTGTTGTGAGTGTTTGCACCCCCCTATACATTACTAGGGAGCGTTATAATGCTCTGACTGCCCTTTTGGGGGAGCGATGCCTATTCTGGGCAACAGTTGGTTTGTTGATAAGAACGAGGGGAAGATCCTCTCATTATCTAAAGGTAGCTGGATTCAAATCCTTGGCCAAGCCATGATCACAAGGCAGATCCATAACTAAAGGAGGCAAATCCTTGATTTACTCCAAAGATATCTCAAGTAGTTGGGCCTCTCCAAACCTATTTAAACAGGCTTTCTCATGGTAAAAGGGAGAGGGATTAGAAACATGAAACCTATGATCTCATAGGAAACACACAGTGAAGTGGAGGGGAATTATCAGTGAAGTTATTGTCATTCTGATCATGGGTCTTTTGAGTAAGGGTTAGACAAGGAGGACTTGATAAAATATGCCACACTTGCATCTACGGTTGTAAGTTTTTCTTCGTTGTTGTTCTCATCAATATAATATTCTTGGCCTATTTCTTTCTAGTTTGTGCTTGATCTCACATGAACTTGTCTCTAAGTAGATAGATCTATTTTAATCTAATCTCAGTAGAATAGGAAGTGGTTGTACTTTCATTTGTCTACAGGGCTTGTCGAGGAGCGTAAGATTGGAGCTCAACTCGGATCGTGCAAGGACAAACGTCGGTAAAAGGTAATTCCCTTCTCCTTCCTACTCACACAATAGTTTATATAGATCTAAAAGGAAGTCAGTTACCATGATAAGCATCTTCTGTCTTTAGAGTTAAGAGTCTAGCTCTCAAGAGGAGATGTACTTGTCCGCAGGGAGATTGTCCTTCAACAACTTTGTATTCGAAAGGCTATCTAAGTCCCAAAATAGGTCAACATGACCAAGAATCTCTCTAAACTTGGTCAAGGGCCAAGAGGCCCCCAACACTCACCCGTGACTCATCCCGACTCACTTCGATCTGGATAGTTCTCCTTCGAAATCCTCAATCTTGGCTCGAGATGCTTCGACTTGTTGTTGTGTAACGACCTCTTTCTCAGCGAACTCTTAGATGACCGCATCATTGACTAGTCCTTCTAGGTTCTTTTCTACTGCATTAACAACCTGCTCTAGCTATTCTCCTCGACTTTCAACCTCTGTGAACAATTGGTATGCCTTACCTTATACTAGTTGGAGAAGTTGAGTTACTTCCATAATTGTTCTCTAAATCATATGGATCTTCTCTTGGGTAGTGTGTTGCTATTGAGACCACTTCATTCCTTCTTTAGCTGATAGGGCCTTCAGCTACACCTGTAGTGTCTTTGCGTATTTTTTCTCTTCCTAGAGTTGTGACTCTATTGCCTACAACTCTGGGTTCTCAGTGGGTTTCTCATATTTTTGGGCATTGTGGTTACTCAGTTGCTTGCATTACAGGGCAAGAGATTTTAGTGTCTCAACTACGCTTCTGGCTGTTACTTTTCTTTGGTCTCTTACATCTTGTGGGGTCTCGAGTATTGCACGTAGTTCTAGATCTGTGATGCATAGCTGCAGCTACTGGATCACTTCTTCAAGTTGTGGTACTTGCTTCATGACTTGATCCTCTGCCTTTACTTCTATGACTATCAAAGAGCGAAGTGCTCTGTCGACTGCTTCCTTCATTTCAAGTTTCTTTGCGAGCACCTGGTCCTTTCCTTGCTGTAGATGTGTTTTTTCTTCATCAAACTTTGCTTGGATAGAAAGATTTTCTTGTTCTGCAGCACTGCATTTCTCTACAAGTACTCCATGTACTTGCGCCAAAGCTTGGGTGGCTTGCGTTGTTTCTTCTTGTGCTCATCGAAGGCGAGCTTTGACTGTATCATCTAATCAGTGGAGTTGAGTTGGTTCATCTCCAATTTATGGTGTTCCTAATGACAGAGGCGCAGTAGAGACTGCACGGCTGGACTGTAGTGCCTACTGTACCCCTTGCAGCTCAACCTCAATTCTATTGTACATCTCCTCCTACTTAGCCTCTTGTTTCTCTGTTATCTCTAGTGAAGCATCGTTCAGGGATTCTATGATGAAATCAAAGTCATCAGGGGTGAGGATAGTCTACAACTTGGTCATGCAGGCTTTCGATTTCTTTCGAGAAGAAGATTTCAGAGGGGAAACCTTCCTTTTCTTTGAGGGGTCCTCCTCGTTTCTAGGCGGTGTTACCTCACCTTTCTTTTATTTTTCTTCTGTGTAATTTATCTCTTCACCATCACCCCCTTGCTTTGGTGATATGGAAGCATTATTCACTGAGGCACTGCTTACATCCTGGGCTTCTTCGATCTTCTTTCTCTTGTTAGGTCCGAGTGTATCCTGTGTTGTTTTTGGGATGTCGATGTTGGACATCTCCGCAAGGTCTATTGGAATGAGAAGGTATTCTAACCAGTCCTTGGTGATCTCTTCCAAGTCTTCCTCCATCAACTTGTAATAGTATTGAAGTTGTTTCTTTTGTTCGTCAGTGCACGTTGTGATGTAAATAAAATGTCAGTCTACGTTGAACTTCATCAATGGCCTGAACCAATGTAAAGTGTTTGGATTCATGCGAGGCTCAAACTGTATGGATCTCTTCAACTGGTTGTAGTAGGTGTGAAAGAAAACATTGGACTACCACTATTTATTCATGTCACTTGAATACCATAGTGTACTGAACTTCGTGGCCAATGGTTCAAAAGGATCAATGTCTGGGAAGGTTGCACCTTTTGGCATCTCCCAGGAAATGAAAGTGATCAGGATCAAGAGCCAGCTGAAAATAAATTTGTACCCTTGATCCTAGGCTTCTCTGCAGTCGCATTCTAATTGGTTCACCAGGTACTTCACCTAGTTCATCTGAAGACCCTCTATGCACTTTCCTGTGAGTTCAACTACAAACCCAATGACTTGGGTGGGTCGGTTCTTTAGTACTAGATTCCCTGCAATAAATTGATAGGTGAGGCACACACTGCCACTCTGGATAAAAGATACCTTGTAGCCTTGTGTTCCCTTCTCGACATCTCTGTAGGTGTCTTTGATCCACTGTGCTAGAGCGTGATCCATGGTCTTTCCAAGGTAAAACTCTTGTGGATCAGGTCCTTGCATGCTCAAGCCCATGATCTGATTGATCATTGTCGGATCAACTGCTATGCGATAGTCTAGCCACAAGTAACCACCGTGGTAACAAGACAACAACAGTTTGACGCATGCATTCACCTCCTATTGTCATCCAAAGTGGGGAATCCTCATGACGTTGAGCAGGGTGGACCGTGTGAGGTTCATCGTCCATGACTAGGGAATTATCTTCAAATTATGCCCCTTTGTTCTAGTTAGGTACTTGTGTGTGGTGAGCATATTGTAGACTTTTCGGTCGCCGAGGTTGAAGTCGCTAAATTTTAGTGCTGCGATCTTATCCTGGTCTGCTCAAACTGGACGTATCCCCTTCAGGAGGTATGTAGTGACCAAGGCATAATTGAAACCTCTAGGTATGTTGTCATGGTTTATAGCACCGCTCAAAGGTGGTATATAGGTGGGTAAGATAGTTAGGATAAACTTAGTATTCTCTAGATCATCCCTATGCTTGGTTCACTTCTCGTCGGATGGTCGGGATGGTCTTGCTCCACGATTAGTTGACGGTGATGCTTGAACTGTTCTCATAGATGAAGACTATACACCTACAAATAATCCTCTCTCCAACGAGACTCTTTCAGTCATCAGGTTGAGGAGTACTTCTGTCACTAATTCTTCGAATGCGATGAGCTCCTCGAACATACGTGCTCGGGATATAAATTCTCAGTTCAAAGGGTAACTTAGACACTGCAATAGAATAGACGGAAAGAATGCGATGATCACTATGCAAAATCCACTTAGTCTGTAGGCTCACACTCTTAGTAAGCAAAAGTTCTCTCCATGCTTGGTGTGACGGGATAAGTAGGTAACTCAGTAACGGGTCACTTGCAACAGGTATGAGGTCTTCATTAACTCTGTTTTGTTCGTTATGGTGCAATCCCAACAGTCTGGTGTCAAGTTGTTTGTCCATAAAGGTCCTTCTATTCATTCGGAGCATTGATCTAACATTTATAATGTTCCCAATGACTATATTGCTTCACCCTGGCGAAGTGCCATCTGTCGTTGTTTTGATATCCCGATGAAGATCCAATTTTGAAAATTTTCCTTCTGTGAGGTTCCCTCTAGAACCTTCTGCAACTTTTTGATCTTATCTCTCTTCTTACTTAGTTTTCTAGCCTTGTTTCTAGTGAGCTTCATCTCAATAGTCCTTTTTCCATTCTGATTCTTATCTCCTTTTGACATAGTCACTTCGCATTATTCAGATTATTTCCTAGGATTCATGGGTAATACTTATTCTTTATCTGGAGTAGGTACTTCAGTATTTTGAGGGTCTGCTAATATTCTTGCAACTTCGACATCTGGGTCTCTGGTGTTAAATATCTTCGATCTGTGCTCTTGTTCTTTAATCAAGTGTGTGATCCTTTTATTCATGAAATCTTTTAATTCTTTCTTCTTCTGTCCTAAAATTTCTTCTTCTTCTTTTCGTCTGGATCGATCTTTGTCAATCCAAGGTTTTCCTAGTAACATGGTAAATGGGGCATTGTCCTCAATAAATATAATAATCTCAAAATCTTCTTCTGTCAAAGTTCCATTGGCAGTCATAGGTAGCTTGGTAAGTCTCCCACATAGGGTTATCAACTTTACTCTGAATAACCCTACTCCTCCTAGTGAAGGAATCATAGTAGGCCTTCCTAAGAGTTCCCAAGTTCTTTCTGTCATAATATTCACCTGTGTTTCCTCATCCAGAACATAGTCAACATCGAAGTCTCCTATTCTTTCTTCAATGCATTCTTTTTCTTTGAAGATCTCTGATAATATGACATGTCAGTGGTCCTTCAGGGTTCCTTTCATCTGTAACAATACTTTCTTCGATTCTTTCTGAAGTTCGGCCATAGTTTCTGGATCTGCCTTAGGGTTTTCTTGGTTCAGATTCATTCTTTCAACTTTAGCAATCATTCTAGGGAAATCCAACACCTCATGGTCCATAGCCTTACAACAAAGACAACTAGGTCTTCTTCCAGGGAATTCCTTAGCAAGATGTTTTGGTTTTCTACAATTGTAACAGAGGGTTAATCCTCTCTTTCATTTAAATGATCCCTAGCTTCTCATGTACTGTGCTCTAGGATCATAGGAGCTAACCTGCAACAAATTCTTTCTAGGATCCTGCATCCATTTGTTAGTCCAAACATTCTTTCTGTGCATAGGTATAACATTTCAAATCTATTCATATCAAGCCTTCTTTCATCTATTAGTTCCCTATTTTTCAAGCTAGGACAGACTCTATCAAACATACCTATATCCATACTCTAGAAACAAAATTTTCCACTTATCTTACTTTTATAGAGCGAAAAGCTTTCAGATCTATAACTTTTTCAATATCATTACCTTTATCAGAGCACAGAGCTTGTATATCTTACCTCTTTTCATCAAATCTTACCTCTTTTCTTGGAACAAAGCTTCCCAAGTCAAGTAGGGTGTTGTGCACTAGGGAAACAGATCTACACACAGAGCTTTCAAAATTTCAGATTGGATCTTCGCACAAAGCTTCTTCTTCCTCCGTTCCCAATAATCACAATTTCATGTCCCAACAACGGAACCATTTGTTGGCACAAGGGAAGACCCAGGGTTCAATGCTATGACAACGCACCAACAAAACCCTAACTATCGGCCCTTTTGGCAACACCTGTGAAGCAGATGAAGTCTCACCCGAGGTAGAGGTAGGGGTGGTTGTAGGACTCAGATGTCTGCAACCTTAGCTGAAACACATATCTGTGATTGTACTACTTATTAAAGCACTCAGCACTTTCAGTTCATCAATATGTAACCAATATCTACTCCGTAGATAAAACTAAGCATCACAACATTTAACTAGATCTAATGTATCTAAGCACTTAGCATAAAGAAGTAGATCAAATCTAGCAGATTCAAGCACTAAGCACATTCACATAGGCAAATCTAACATTCACTTATATCATTAGCACAAAGCATAGATAGATCTATCTAATCATCTCAAATCACTTAGAAAATAACATAAAAACACATCAGAACATTGCACATAGAAGAATAACACAGTTTTTACGTGGTTCACCCCCACCCTAGGGCTACATCCACCAACTCTTCTTCTTTATTAGCTTCTTCAATAGGTTACATGCACAGATCCGTCAAACTCCTACTCTGCATAGGACAGGATATATGTGTGCACCTCGCCAGATCCTCCCTCCCTGAGCTAGGTTACAACACTAATCTTCTACAGTCACTTGCACTCAGCTCTACAAGCCTCACATAGTATGCACAAAGCTCTTACAATCCTTCGATCACATAGATCTAGCACTTATCCCAATATCACATAGATGCACCTATTGTGTTCTTCTTACATCGCATAGTCTTTTATTTATACTTTACAAAATAGGCCTAAACATGGGTAAACCCATGGTTCGACATCCCATTCCCATTACATAGTCCCAAATCCCAAAAAGGACCCAAAAAAGGGGCTGAGATCCTATGATCTCTACTTCATCTTGTGCTCCATCTTCGACAGGCTGTCGAAGTCCCAAAATAGGTCAACATGACCAAGATCCTCTCAAAACTTGGTCAAGGGCCAACACCAAGATGGTGAAGTCCCTGTTTGCAGAAATGGAGAAGATGAAATTTGAAAGGAAGTAAGGTTATAAGAATTTCCAAAATGTTGATAATAGAGCCATCTTCAGAAGACCAAACAATGCCACTCAAATACTCCCAAGAGAGCCCAACAATAGAGATAGGGATGATCAGAAAATCCAACCCCCCCTCAAAATAAACTTGTTGTTGATGAAGAGGAGGAAGAAGAGCTTGATCCTGAAATCCATTGTCTTGGAGACACCTCCCCATTTCCCCATCTGACTCAATCTACATATGATGAATCCCTCATGAAAATTCAAATAAATGAGCTAAGTAAGGGTGAGAAGGCCAATAGTAGTCCCTAGAAATACAATCTCGGGTCTAAGAAGAAATAAGGGAATTCTGATGTCCCTAATCATCCTTCCAGAGCAGATAAGCTTGCCAAAGATGTAGCAAACAATAGTAAAGAAAAGAGAGCTCAGAACTCCTCATCGATACCCAAATACCCTGTCCGAGAAGTGAGAGAAGTTCTGAATCCCCTTTCTTCCTTCATCTTTGAGAACGACATTCAAAATATTAGAATCGATGTGCCCCTTTCAGAGCTAATCAAGCATGAAGATTTCAAAAAATCCCTATCTAAGCTATTGTAGTCTGATCCATCTTATCATTCCACAAACTTGGAAAATCTTCAAGATGAAAATATAGCAGTCATATTAGGTCCTTTGGTAGAAGATAGAGATGATTCATCCCCTCCCCCACTTCTATACATATCTCAACATACATGACAAGGTGATGCATAACTGCTTGATGGACTAAGGAGCATCTCATAATCTCATGCCCAAAAATTTCATGGAAGAACTCGAATTAGAAATCACAAAATCTTATCATTATTTGTATTCCTTTTATTCGAGGAGGATGCAGTGTCTTGGGGTCATCAAAGATCTGGTCGTGACCTTATTTCAACTACCCATGAAAAGTGTGGACATGGATATCATGGTGGTTGATGTTCCTCCCAAGTTTGGCATGTTATTGTCAAGATCTTGGATAAAAAGACTTGGGGGAGCCTTGCAGATGGAACTCACATATGTTACCATTACAGTGTCCAGAGGGGATCATAGGAGACTGTATACAGAAGCTCAGTTGGCCTACATTATTAGTGATGAAGCAGACCCCACAATCATCATATCTTTGCACTTGACACTGATTTGGGATCTAGTTTGTTACAACTCACTGATACTCCTGAAGCTCCTCTCTAAATCAGAAAGAAACCCATTTGTTTTCGTGAAATACCTCCCCCAACTACTTATGTGTGGAATATGTTCTTCGATGAAGCCTCTTCTAGGGAAGGTATTGGTGCTGGAGTAGTTTTTGTGTCACCCTGTCAAGAGGCCATACCTTTGTCCTACAAACTAGAATTTGAAGATACCAACAATGTGGTAGAGTATGAGGCTCTTGTTTTGTGATTGAGAGTTGAAAAGAACATGGGAATTGAAGATATATCAATGTTTGGAGATGTTGAGTTAATTGTCCAGCAGATCAGAAATATTTATCAAGCCAAACACCCTAGGCTCAGAAGTTACAGAAACGAGGTATGGGACCTCGTTGACAGTTTTTTCTCAGCTTTCAACATTTCATTTGTTCGAAGAGAGGAAAATACTATAGTTGATTCTTTGGTCATCTCAGCGAGCCAGTTCAGGATCCCACTACCACCTAAACTTAGGTATGAAGTAGAAGTGAAATATAGACCCTCTATACCTGAAAATGTCAAGCATTGGAAGGTGTTTGGGGATGATCTTGAAATCAAAAGATTCCTAGAGACTGTTGATGATTTTTCAGCATTACACATTGATCAAGATCTCGATTCTGGGATAGATACTCATGAGGAGGATTTTCTGAACAAAATTGTTGATCATCATATTGTCCAACTACCCAACAATCACATATGAGAGGGACTAGTCCCTTTGGCGATATTTTTTGATAGAAATGATGTGACAGTAAAGGGTAAGGTTTCAGATGAGGATGTTGATGTATCTGAGTGTAATATTGGCATGGAGAAGGATCCAAAAATTTTCAAGTTGTCAAACATCTTGTTGAGGGAGAAAAGGGTCGAGTATGCTCAGTTTTTGAGAGAATTTGCTGATGTGTTTTCATGGACCTATGAAGACCTCAGAACCTATGACACTAGTGATATTGAGCATAAGATTCCACTAAAGGAAGAGGCCAAACCATTTAGGTAGAAATTAATATAGATAAACCCTACACTACTGGCTATTATGGAAAGGGAGGTAAATAAGTTGTTGGACACCCAAATCATTGTCCCTTTGAGATATTCTGAATGGGCGGCCAACTTGTTCCTAGTGAGAAAGAAAAATGGAGAAATCATACTGTATTTTTATTTCAAAAATCTGAATAGAATCTCTAAGAAGGACAATTGCACTTTGCCAAAGATGGAACACATATTGCAAAGGGTGACAGGTGCATCCAGTATTTCCATGATTGATGGCTTTTCTGGCTACAATCATATCTCTATCTTACAAGAAGACAGAGAAAAAATAGCCTTCACCACTCCCTGGGGCACATTCATGTATGCCAAAATTCCCTTTGGATCAATGAACGCAGGGGAAACCTTTCAGCAAGCCATGGACATAGCCTTCATTGGAGAAAAATATAACTTTGTGGTCAGCTATATGGATGACATCACAATCTTCTCCAGATCTGATAAGGATCACTTCCAACATATGAGGAATGTCTTCTTAAAATGCATAAAATTTTGTCTTTCCTTAAATCCTAAGAAATCATTGTTTGCCATGAAGGAGGGAAAATTGTTGGGGCACATAGTATCGGCTAAAGGAGTCAGGATTGATCCCAATAGGGTAGAAGCAATCCAAGCCTTGTCACTTCCCATATATAAGAAGGAAGTTCAGTCCTTCCTAGGCAAAATTAATTTTCTGGGATGGTTTGTCTCCAATTTTGTTGAACCAATGAATCATATCACAGCCATGCTCATGAAGGGGAATGAAGTAAGATGGATTGTTGAGTCTAAATAATTCTTCAACCAAATCAAGAAGGCACTGAATGAAGCACTTGTGCTTATCAGTCTTGATTATTCCAAGGATTTCTTGATTTTCTCTTTTGCTTCATTTGACATAGTGGAAACTGTTTTACTACAAAGGAATGATGCAAGGCTAGAACATCCTATTTCCTTCTTTAGCAGGGCATTGAGGGTTGCAGAGATCAGATATGACATCATGGAGAAGTAGGCCTATGCCTTGGTGAAAGCTCTCAAATATTTCAGAGTCTATGTGTTACATTCAAAGATCATCGCATATGTTCCTTCAAATTCTGTGAAGGACATTCTCATTCAGCCTGACATAGATGAGAGAAGGAGCAAGTGAATTTCCAAAATCCTCGAATTTGACCTGGAAATAAAACCCACCAAACTAATTAAAGGCTAGGGTCTAGCCAAGTTGTTAGCTGAATCTAATTCTAAATCTTTGGGGGTTAAATTCATCAACGCTTGCTAAGAAAATCAACAAGATGAAGTGGCCAATAAAGGCCCTTAGTACAACCCTCCATTAGTAGGATGTTTCTGGTACAAAGATATTATATTTTTTCTGCAGGAGTTGTGACCTCCAGATGGTATGGGAAAAATAAAAGCGAGAGCTTTAAAGCTCAAAGCAATTAGGTATTGCCTTATAGACCAGGTCTTGTATTGGAAGGACCCTCTAGGTGTTCTTCTGAGATGTTTACACCTGTAGGAGGACCAAAATATTATTTTTGATTTCCATGACAGCCTATGTGGGGGACATCATTTCTGGAAAACCACGGCCTACAAAATTCTTAGGGCTAGGTACTACTAGCCTACTCTTTTCACTGATGTCTGTGAAAAAATCATGGCTTGCATTAAATTTCAGAAATTCTCTGGGAAACAATAGCTCAAGTCTTTTCCATTGAAGCATGTAGTAGCTTTAGGACTCTTTCAGTAGTGGGGCCTGGACTTTATTGGGAAAATTCATCCGGCTTCAAGTGGTTAGCACAGGTGGATCCTAACTGCAACAGATTATTTTACCAAATGGATAGAAGATATCCCCATAAGGAGTGTTTCTCACAAAGTGATCATCAATTTTCTTGAATATATTATAGCAAGGTTTGGTTGCTTGAACATAATTGTTACTGATAATTTTTCATCCTTCAGGGCCAAACCATTGATCAAGTTTTGTGAGCAGTTCAGAATTTTATTGATCCACTCTACCCATTACTATCTGCAAGGCAATGGATTAGCAGAGTCCTCCAACAAGATCCTAATAAAGATCATCAAAAGACTCTTATAGGACAACAAGAAAGCATGGGATTCAAAGCTCAAATTTTCTTTGTGGGCTGATAGAGTGACAACAAAGAGGTCCCTGGGCATCTCTCCCTTCCAACTTGTATATGGGATTGAAGAATTTTTTCCTTCTCATCTTGTCCTTCCTATGGTGAAATTATTTCAAGACTGCCAAGAAGAGCTTGATGACATGATCAGGAGAATTCATCAACTGGTAGAAGTACAGTAGACTAGAGAGCATGTGAGGGGCAGAGCGTGTGATCGTCAGTAGAAAATAAAGCAGGCCTTTGATAGGAAAGGAAATAAAGATGATTTCTATCTAGGAGATATAGTACACAAATGGGATGTGCCTAGAAAGGACAAAGGAAAGAACGAAAAATTTGAAGCCCTCTGGATCAGCCTCTTCAAAATCTCTAAGAAGTTCCCAAATAAAACTTACAGGTTGCAAAATTTGGAGGGAGATGAATTTTTTGGTGGCCCTGTAAATGGTCACTTCCTGAAAAGTTCTTTGTTTGGAGCCTCAGTCGACAACCCACCATTGTAAATATCATCTCTGTTTTATGTTCATTTTTTTCTAGTAGGAGACTCCATAACCCAAAGAAAAGGCACTGGAGCTACATGTTCTTGATAGCTCGCAGGGACCATGCCATCCCCTGTGGCGCCAATGTTAGCACATAAATTTGCCTAAGTCTTGCGAGTTGTGATTTCTATCTAGATCTATAATTTTGTCTGCCTTTCCTCCTTTGCAGACCTGATTGTAGGTTTTCCTCTCGACTTGTAGCTTTCCTTCTATTTTCCTTCATCCAGTTGATCGACTTGTTTTTCTTGTCGGATTGCTTGAGAACTATCCGTCCTAAGCCTTTATGTTTTCCCTAAATATGATCACTTCTCTCGCTAGCTCTGTCATTGATCCTTTTGTTTTCCCAAGCCCTCAGCCAGTCATCCAAGTAATTGTTCACCGACTGCAATCGTCAGAACCAAGTGCAACACTTGAAGCGGTTTGATGTGGACGCGAATCAAGCGAGCGAGACACATCAGATTTACATGAAAAATATCCTTCAAGTAGATGATATCAATGACCATTGGGTGATTGAGATCATACAGTTGCATGACATATAGTGTCAGCCAGAGGACTGAAATTGCGGAGCCATTCTAGCCGTTGATTCTGAGGGATGCATGGTGCAGGATCAACTATTCACTGACTCACAAAATGGAGCATTCAAAGGGCGGAGTCATGAGGACTCATTAAACACGAAGTCACGAAATAATCTAGGTTGTCTAATGCTAAGGGACACATGTCACCCGATCTAGGTGATCGCGACTTCACGACTTGGATTTTCGAGCGTGGATCACATCATGAGTTTGCGAAATTTGAAATCGCAACGCGCCCGAGAATTAAGCCCACGATCACAACCCAGGGTCATATGGAAATCAGGGACATAAAAAAAAGGAAAGTGATTGTCGAGCAGTGGGTAGTTGAGATTGTTCAAGGAAGTGATCGTGGCCATCAAATCCGACCGTTGATCTAGATGGACCGTTTCATGATTTCGAACATAGGAATATTTGGAGTCAAGGGGAGTGAAAACTCCCGAAATGTGAAATATCGATATTTCATATGCATAAGCATGAGGTCACAGCCTGTGGTCATGTGGGGTAGGGGAATGGAGCCTCACAGAAGATCAAAGTGCGTGAGTTGATCACAGAGAAGGATCCTCGTGGCATTGAGGTGTCAATTTTAACTCGAATGAGTTGTGAGCTCACCTGGAGCATTCATGGTTGTCAGGCTTCATCATGATTCCAATAAAAGAAGTTAATGAAAATGGGTAGGGTGGTTGAAAACTTGTTTCGCCACATAAATGGAAAGCATGGAAAATATGGCTGTGGTGGCCAGATTGTCAGTCGAAAGTTCCCTGTCATGGATTTTCTTATGAAGCCCATACCGATCTGATCTTGCATTTGATAGAAGAATGAAAGAGTAGGCTGACAGAATAAGATACAGATTCCAATCCTTGAATGCAGTGACACGAGCGCGCTTCTGAAGGGAGCGAGTTTCTTTGAGTATAAATACTCAGTTTTGATATTTTGTTAGGGTCAATGGTAGAGAAAATCTCTCGTATTGTAAAGTTTTAATGAACCTTTTGGTTTTCTGAACATGTATCTGTATTTGAGACTTCTTGTTTAATGACAATCAGTTATATTACTCCCTCTTGTTTCCCCCTGATGCTGAAAGAGTTCATGATTGACTAATTCACTTGAATTATTGTGACTACATTATGATGAAAGTTTGATTATAGTGTTGTTATAATTCCTTTTAGTTTCTTAAAGATTTGAATTCAAGAAGATCCTAAGTTTAAGTTTTTCCTCTTTGGTCTGCTAGAATACCTGAGGTCCATAGCAGACCTATACATTTTTCTCACTGTTATAAACCTAAATTGCACCATACATGCATACCTGGCATCAGACCATCTTACTTGCTATTTTTTCCAAGACATCATTGAACAACTCTTCTAAAAAACCTTTTTTTTTAAGATGTATGCGCCCTGCACCACTAATGCCTGTGTACACACACTTTTTTCACCATTACAGCCCGCATACACTCACAAAAAGTGCGAAAAATAAAAAATTACAAAGGGATACAGGTTTTTGGGCCGTTACCTAACCTTTTGACCGCCCATAGCCAATCACCCAATCAGATAACTATCTTTTTGGCCTATAAAAGAAGGTTTTGGGGTCCCATCTCAAAAAAAGGATGAGAGAAAAGAAACTCTTCCCATTCCATTATTCCCCCTTTGCCCCAATATTTTGCAACCACATTGTGATTTTGAGCTAGAATTCCTTTTTCAGCCCTTTTTCCTCCATCGCAAACCTTTTCCATTTCCCTAGAGAGAACTGGAGAGGAGAAGAACATGTGGAAGCAGTTGGTGCATGGTGAAGAGGTTCCTAGGACCGAGTTAGAGGAGAAGTTGTGGATCTCATATTGTAAGCGTCTTTGTGAGATTAATATAAATAAATACTTTTTTTGTCCCGCCAAATGATGTCTTCAATCTTCATGATTTATTTGTATTTTTGTTATGATATCTAACCCACTAATCCATATATAGAATGCATTCTTGTAGTTTCTTGTTTGTCTTTTGGTGAATGGAGGTTGGCCTTGGGAGGAGATCTGCAGTCGAGAAACAACTGAGCACAAAGGGATCGACATCGGACATAGAGTTTAAGGTAAGCTTACCGGATCCCTACTTTGTTTTTTATGCATGATTGTGGGGTAATGTCGGAATAGTTGTTAAAAGTAGGAGACTTTAGATGGTCAACTCTGGCTACACTTCAGAACCCTAGTGTAGTCCGCAGGGTGTTTTCCCGCTATAGAAGAATTGGCAACCATACTAGGGAAACCTCTAGGGTTTTTAGGGGATATTCTTTTTGGGTTCTTTAACTGGTTTAATTGCCTTTTGTGAGTTTTTGTAAGTGTCTGAGTCTTTAAGGGATTATGGTCTTCAATACCATTACTATGTGCCTTGTAAGATTGACTATTGTTTTCTTTTTTTCAGAAAGTTACAGAGGTGTATGCGGCCTGTAGTGGGTTTGCACGCATATATATGCACCCTATCTTTGGACAGCCCATGTACATACGCAAGTTGTTGAAGTATCAGTTGCGTGTATGTTTAGGAAAATTCTTTTTTAAGGAAGAGGCAGTCATCCTCTTCCCTCAATGAAACCATATTTCTCAGGGGTTTTCTTGATTTAGTCCTAGTCTTTGTTTGTTACAGTCGTTAATCCTAGGTTTGACGTCAGTTTGCTTGTCTTTTTTAAAAAGATTTCTTGTGTTTCCTAGCTTTTTTTTAACTTATTTTTTATCTTGAAATTTTAAGAAAAATAAGTTGCATGGGGGGGGCATGAATCATGTATTCATTAGTTTCTTTTATAATCTTTTATTATTTCTTCTTTGATTGGAAGAAAATATAAAAAATTTACCTTGTTGGGTCTCTTTCTTTCCTGGCATCTTCTTTGAATTCTCATTTGAAAAAGAAAAAGAAATTAGCATAATGTTGTGTTTTCTTCTCATCTTAAAAGCATTTCAAAAGATTATCGTTCTTTTATAGTGTTCTTATAAGTTTGTTTTTTCACAAGAGTCTTAACAACATCAGTTGCACTATCGGACCCATTTTGAGTAAATCAAGCCAATAAAAAGAACGCTAATTAAAATTAATCAGAATTCTTGTTTGTAGGGTCCATGAACTAGATTAGGCTAGAGCCCTGATTTAGGTTGGAGAGGAAACTCTTCAGGGCTATAAAACAAACATACAAGTCTGTGCTAGGGAGTGTAGAAGTCCAATAACTTGTAAATTATACAGGACCCCCCTCTAACACAGGGGCTAAACACAAGGTCGTGTGTGGAAAGGTAGCGGAGATAACCCCTCCAAAGCCAGACCAAGTGTAGTGGAGGAACACGTATAGAGGACTTATCTTGGAATTACATTGATCGCAATTTCCAGGGAGCTTCATGGGTCTCAAATTCATTCGAGGTCCTTAGTCGTCTTCTGGAACACTTTCTTTTGATACCCTCAAGAGGTTTCGGGCTTGATACCCTGCTTATTGTGGTCCACCCGATTGTCGACTGTACCTTCCTGGTAATTGTTCACAAGTTGGAAACCTAGTTGACTTTGATTTTAGGGACTTACACAGGTGACTGTAGGGGTATACTGTGGTACCTAGGGAATATGGCAGGCCACACTTTGTAGATTATACCCGGAGGGTGCTTCCGTATTCGAGTTTCACTTGTACTGATAAGTTTCTCTAGTGTTGGTTGGCGTAACTATTCTTCCTACTAGATAGTGGTCTACTTGATTTTCCTTTGGGAGTTTTTCTAGTGTGTGATCTATGCTCCTTAGTTTTTCATAGTGATTTATTCAGTCATGGATTTGGGTATCTGACCCAGGGTGGTATACCGCCCACTCCGTCGAACGTGAGGAATTTTTTTTCTTCCGCTTAGAAACGTGGAGCCACCTCTTTATAGGTGTTGTTTTGATAACATTGGTTCATTGGAGTCAGTGTCTGATACTTTTACAGACTTGAAAAATCCTGCAAGGGGAGAACCTATGCATAATATATTCATGGCTAAAGTTCTCGAAGATACCAACCAAGGAACCCTTTCACAAGGGGATTCTTGTGCTTTTCCTTTCTTCGGAAATGTTGGTGTCCATTTGAAGGCCACTTTGTACATTCTTGGGTTGAATGTAGGACTACTAGTTTGGTTGAGTACCATTCCAAATGTCCCTAATTCTCTTGATGCTTCTCAGTTAAGAACTTTATGTCATGGGCACAATGTTGATGTTCCTTCATCAACAAAGTCTTATCCTCCTCCTTCTCTCGCCTCTGGTGAAAGTACAGTTACTAGTAACTGGAAGTCTAAACGAAGTAGAAAGAAGAATAATAGGAAGAAGAGGTCATCAACCTCTGCAAGTCATGTTGAAGACCAGCACCCAGCCTCTACAGGTCATGCTGGGGGAAAGAACCCATCCTCTGCAATTCATGTTGGGGGCATTGATTCTATTGAGAAACCTAGATGGATAGGACATAAACCTAAGTTCCCTTGTAAGCTTTGCAAGGGAGATCACCTTACTCATCTATGCCCTGGATTTCCATAGGTACAAATATTATGGTCCCTATCTGCAAGCTCTTATGATTCTGAGTCTTCTCAGGTTTCCTCACAACCTATTAAGCCATTGGTTGAGAAAGTGGTAATGCTGATGCATTCCTCGGTTGATCCCACTCTTCTCTTAGAGAGTCTTGAGTCTACCAAAGTGGTCACGCCGATGCAACCTTCAGTTGATCCCACTATTCTCTTGGGGAGTGATGTGTCTACCAACTATGTTTTTAGCATTTCCAGTTCAATACTTTCATAACAAGGGGGCATTCCACTTGTTCTGAGAACACCCCCTCCAAACCCTAGAATGGTTTCTTTTGATTGGAATGATATTGTTGAGCCTCATCTTCCTTCTTCTGCACCTTTTCAAATAAGGGTTGAAGTTAATTCAACAAACATTTATCGATGTATTGTGGATGAAGGATCCTATGCAAGTATTTTATCCTCCTTGGTTTGGAAAGTCTTGGGATCTACCAAGATTCTATCTACTTCGCATGAGTTGTTGGCTTTTCACAGACGTCCTAGTGAATATTTGGGGGTTCTTCCTCAGTTACCTATATCATTAGGTGGGAATATTGTCCTTGTTGATGTTATAGTGGTGCAAGGCCTGTTAGAATTCAATATGATTCTCGGGCATGATTATGTATATGATATGAACGGTGTGGTGTCTACACTCTTCTGAGTGATGCATTTCCCTCACAATGGAAGCATTGTCACTGTAGACCATCTAGAATATGATAATAACCATCCTAATTTGGCATTAGTTCAGGCTGCCCCTTTACATGTTTCTAATATTCGCATAGACCCTACCCTGCCATGCGTTAATTATGTGGTGTCTTATCCTCGGTGTTCAATTGCTTCTGACCAGGAACCTGTGCAATCATGTTTTCCTTCTTGAGACTTGGTCTCAACAATTGATCCTTTGGTTTATCCAATGGGGGCATGGGATCCCTTTCTTACCCCTCCTGGTCCAAGTGATCTTGAGTCTCCTTCTAAGTCTGATCTCATTGTTTGTAGATCCTCAAGCCCTCATGCTTGTGATTCTTCGTTGATAGAATCTGTTAGTCCTAGCTAGAGCCTCCATTATCATATGCAATATGGTCAGTTTACTTCACCTTTTGGGACTGTCAACCCTTGTTTGCATGATTTCTTAGATTTTGAATTGCCTTCTGATGAGGCTATCCTTGAAGCCATGACTACGGTTTCTATACCGTGGGAGGACTTACACCGTGGTTTGTGTTTTCTTCCCTTTTGGGAGACTTCCCAAGTTGACTATCGAAGAGACTCTTGGTCTGAGCCTAGCAGTGGGATCTACCTAAACCAATTTCATACATGAGTCATATCCCCCTAGAGTCTTCTTTAATCCCTTTTCAGACTCTCTAAACATGAAAATATTTTCGAGCAATCTTGTTGTTATTCACACTCACCAAATTAAAATTTGAAGGCACGTTTGTCTGACCATAGTTTACCCCCTTTTTTTGGTCCGAATGGTCAATTGTACGAACAAAGGTATACTCTAGGAGATTTGGTTCGCTAGAAGAGTATTCTCCAGTATAAGTTTAACCCTTCTATGGGCCTGAGGGACTAAATTTACGAAAAAGGAACCCCCACAGAGTCCATAATTAAGCTCTTTTCAGACTCCCTAAAATTGAAAATATCATCGAGTGCGCTTATTTATTCACACTCGTTAAAATGGTCCAGAAGAACATCCCTTGTGGAGTCCATAGTTAAGCTCTTTTCAGAATCCTTAAAAGTGAAAAGATCGTCGAGTGACCTTGTTTCTTCACACTGGTTAATTGGTTCAGGAAAACATCTACTGGCATGAGTTTACCCCTTTTTCTGGCCTGTAGATTAAGGAGGAAAAAGTTACACCTTGGGAGATTCGTCTCGCTGAGAGAGTTCTCTTTAGTAAATTTTACAGTTTTTCAGGCTAAGGAGACTAAATCTAGAAAAAGGAAGTGAGTCCATAGTTAATCTCTTTTCAGACTCCTTAAAAATTAAAAGATTGTCGAGTGATCTTGTCTTTGTCACACTCGTTAAAATTGTTTTGAATAGACATATGTTCGGTGCTAGTTTACCCCTTTTTTCGAACAGACTAGACTACCTTGGAAAAAGGTACCCCAGTGGAGTCTCCTTTTACGCCTTTTCAAACTCTCTAAAAATGAAAAAATGTCGAGCTTACCTTCTCTAGGCTCGTTAAAATTACATTGAAGGGCGGTATCATTGTGTATTGTTAATCACATTTTCATCCCTATGTCTTTGGCCTAATGTCGGCTCCATGTTGCTATCAATTGAACCATCTAAAGCATGCCTTACATTCAAGCCTTGTAGCACTTTGCCTCTGCGTCTTGACACCTTGACCCATGGAGGATTTTTCCCGAGTGTCCTTTTCATGCATATGTCTCCTTGCTCTAAGCATCAATGTGTTCCTTGTACTTAGAACTAGTATTTATGTGACACTCGTTCCTCCTTTGTAATGTAGCATTATTTTGTTATTTTTCAAGCTTTCCAAAATTATTGAAAAAGACAAAAAAATCAAATATACCCCAAAAAGAGGAAGGGAAAAGTATTTTCTTTTTGTTGGCAGCACAATGACTCGCCCTTGGACAAAGCACATCCTTTCATTTTTTGTCCAGCTCTGGGATTTAATATGACCTTAGGAAGATATTCTCGCTACATAGATTTGTGTCCTCCTCCGTTTGGTTATCCTTCCACACATATGGAGAGTTTGTGTTTCCTCCTGCATCGTGAACTTATGTCAATGCCATGCTGCTTGAGTCTCATATTTTTTCGTTCTTTTCTCCAAGGGAAGTTTTACTAAACTTGAGTCCACCCTTCTGTAGTTTGTCTCGTGTCCTCATGCCCAGCCACCCTGAAATTCCAATCAAGTCCTTGTTCAAAATCAATGAATTTATCTACTTGATCACCAAGATCCTCTTGCATGTTCCTAATGAGCCTTCGAAGACCTCTGGGTAGTGAAGTCATACATTGATATTACACTCCTACCTAAGTTTTGAAGATCTTGAAGTTGTTTCCCGAGCTCTGAAGGCTTCATCTCCAGCCATTAGGCGTCATTAGCTTCTTGAATATGGATACTATACATGTATATATTTTGATTTTGAGATGTATATATGCTATATATTTCTTGTGGCTACACTTTATATAGTTATATGACATGGATATACATTGTATTAGATTAGCATCCATGATTTTGTTTCATCTTGAGCATGGGTATGCCCTCCTTGGTGAGACAAATTATTATTTTGCATATGGAACCTCTCGAACTTTGGTCTATGGGCTCACTCACTTCATACATTAGTGAAGATTTGTAATGTATTTCAGCCATTAGGTCCTCTTCTAACCTCAAACATTAGGGGGCATCTGTTATAACCCTAAATTACACCAGACATGCATACCTGGCATCGGGCCATCTTACTTGTTATTTTTTCCAATCCATCATTGAACAGCTCTTCTAAAAACCCTTTTTTTTGAAGATGTGTGTGGCCTGCACCACTACTGCCTATGTACACACGCTTGCTACACCATTACAACCCGCGTACACTCACAAAAAGCATGAAAATAAAAAAAATTGCAAAGGGATACGGTTTTTTGGGTCGTTACCTAACCTTTTGACCGCCCATAGCCAGTCACCCAATCAGATAACTATCTTTTTGGACTATAAAAGAAGGTGTTGGGGTCCCATTTCAAAAAAAGCATGAGATCAAAGAAACTCTTCCCATTCTAGTATTCCCCCTTTGCCCCAATATTTTGCAACCACATGGTGAGTTTGAGCCAGAATTCCTTTTTCAACCCTTTTTCCTCCATTGCAAACCCTTGCCATTTCCCTAGAGAGAACTGAAGAGGAGAAGAACATGTGGAAGCAGTTGGTGCATGGTGAAGAGGATCCCAGGACTCAGTTTGAGGAGCAGTTGTCGGTCTCATATTGTAAGCGACTTTGTGAGATTAATATAAAGAAATTATTTTTCCATCCCGCCAAATGATGTCTTCAATCTTCATGATTTATTTGTATTTTTGTTATGATATCTAACCCAGTAATCCATATATAGAATGCATTCTTGTAGTTTCTTGTTTGTCTTTTGGTGAATGCAGGTCAGCCTTGGGAAGATATCTGCAGTCGAGAAACAACTGAACGCAAAGGGATCGACACCAGATGTGGAGTTTAAGGTAAGCTTACCAGATCCCTATACTTTGTTTTTTATGTATAATTGTGGGGTAATGTTTTTTATGTATGATCCTCCTACTCACCTTTACTACAACCTACTAACTGAAGCTAAACCAAGACCTCACCCTATTGTGCATACCAGTCCAGTTTTCTGAGTTAAGATGATATTTTCTTGAGACTGCGCCCATTTGACATTTTTACAACCAACCTGTGACATAAAATTATAATGGGTATCAGGCTTACCTCTACCACAATCCAGAGGTGACTTCTGGTGCTAACAGATAGTTTAAAAGCCCAGAATTCATCGTGTGATTCTATTAGCTTAAGCAATTTAAACTGTGTTAAATTATTCATAACTAATACACAATTCATTTCATAAATTCTTTGATGCAGTTACTTGTTTTCTCCTTTCTCCTTACACTCTGCAAATTACAAATTATAACTCAGATTCATCACCTCATTGATCCTTTATCCTCTATAGAGTTCTATTGGCCAGTTAATGTTTTCATTCATTTTCATCATTTTGACTCCATAGACCTAAGTGTCCCTCCCCTTCCTTGCCAGAAGAATTACAAAAACCCCCCAAAACAAACAAAATCTATCCATTGATTGTCAAAGAAATACCAGGTGATAGGAGAGAGCCTTATCTGAGCTGAGCAGGCTAGTACCCAGCACTATTGTTGTTTTGTAGGTTACCTCTGTCGTTTGTTTTATCATCTTGAGAAATTTACAGAGTGTTAACATTCTAACGGTGTTTCCGGGGAACGAAGGTGAAATATTCCCTGGGAGAAATGACAAAGTTCATATCTGAGTATTAATGGTGAAAAGTATTCAGACAAGAAAGGTTGTACATCATTCACTTGGAGAATCCATTTTCAAGAATCTAGAATTCAAAATTTTCATGGCGACTCCATTGTCCAAAGACTGAATAGCCTAAAGATTTTATTGGCAACTCCACTCAAGTTTCAAATGTGATTCAGAGACTCCACTAGAAGATCAAATCCCTTGATAGAGGTATGAAAGGACATGATGGAAGAAAACAAGTACCTAAAGTTGAGTTTTTTCCAAGACATAATATTTTTTGTTATTAATTACCTTTTGTCCTTTCCTGAACATGTTAAACAAATTTTTCTTTACCTGCTACATTCAAATAATGGTCATGATAATCTTGCAATTGTATATCCTCCTCTTATATTTGTACATACATCTCCTCACTGTATCACTTATTTTGATCAAAATTTTCCATCTGAGCCAAGTGATGACCATAACCAAGTTGATGAGCCTCATGAAACCAAGGTTGATATTTCACCTCATGTACTTGATCCAACACCCTCCAATATTCAACATAGATACAGACCCTTAAAATTACCTCATATCCTTCATTATTTTCCTCCAAAGCACTATGAGTACCTACCAATGTTTGATGGAGAACATGATGCTATCACAGCTAAAAAACACATCCAAGATTTTGAACATTTTATAGATTTGTTTGATATTGATCATGATGATGTTTGTATGAGGGCCTTATCTCAATCCTTGAAAGGGGATACCAAAGGCTGGTTTAAACACTTTCATTGAGAGACAATTAGCTCATGAGAGGAATTGAAGAATGTATTTTTGAAGTTTTGGGGAAAGAAGAAATATTTGGATCTACAACTTACAGAGTTATGTGCCTTGAAAAGGCAAAGCAATGATGTTATTTCTACATTCAGTAGGAAGTTTTCCAATATTTATTACAATTTTCCCAAATAAATTCAACCCACTTAAGTTATTTCCATGCTCCATTATACAATAACTCTTTACCCAGATTTTTCTTTCCTTCTGATGGAAAGAAGACCTAAGTCCTTACATCAAATGTTTAATGATGCTCAGGAGATTCAACATAGTATCCAAGCATGTAAATAGATTCGAAATGAGGATTTGTATGCTAAATAACATGACAGTGAATATTAACAGAAAACGGTTGATTTGAATCTTGAGCAGAGAGTTAATAATATTATATGTCCTCTTAAAGTTTCAAATGCTAATGAGTTTTCAAAGGATTATATTCCACTTATTCAAAGAGAAGGCGTTAATTTAGCTTCTGATCCATCTCATGATAAGCATGGGGATGATTGTTTTATGTATTCATTTGTGGACAATCAAGAAGATGAATTTGCAAATCAGCTTGTTAAAGAGAAGGTTGATGTTCCAAGATTTTCCTTGTTATATGACATTGCATATGTTGCCGATTTGCCTATATATGATGATTATGATGTTGACTTCCTAGAACAACCAGCTGCATGTTCTCTATCCAAAAAGTTTCCTTTTCAGCAGCGTAATGAGAGCAATCAACCTACATATCACAGTTACAAAGAAGAAAGTATTGAACCAGCTGAAGGAAAATCTTTACCTTTATGCTTTTCTTCATTTAAATTGTTGAAATAAAATTCTAAGATCATCATTGAAACAAAGGAATGTGTGTTGATGCCAAATAACATTGATTCACTAGAGAAAATTGACAAGACATTGCAGCAATATTCTCATGTGTTTGATGACCCTATTACTTGTTATGTAGAAGGTATTGTCAGTTCAAAATTATAGCCATTGGTCGAAGATGAATCTGAAAATGAGTGTGTTCATAAATCTGAAGAAATTGAAAAATGTGCATATGACAGTTGTGAAGAAAATGAAGAAGGTTTTGAATCAAGTGAAAAAACCTTGCCATTGTGTTTTTCTTCTATCAAATTGTTGAAGCAAAATGGTCATAAGGTTTCAAATAAAAATTCCTCCAGGCATGATGTTGAATATGAAGAAAGAAGTGGACTTGCAAATGAAAACTATCTTCCATTATGTTTTTCTTCCTTTGAATTGTTGAAAGTAAATCATGAGATAACAAAGGAAGTAGTGAAGTCTAACTGCATTCACAGTGACACTCTTTTACATGAGCAAATTGTTATCAGTGAGGAAGACCAACAACCTTCTCATGCATTTGATGAATTTGTTGTTGGTTACATGGGGGGTTATTTCAGTTAAGATTTGCAGCCTATGCTCAACTACCAGCTTGGAAATAAAGATGATGGTCAATCAACGTCAATGTTAGATATGGATTTCTTTCCACCAGGGGTTTCATTTTAGCCAGCACTGTCTTCTGATTTAGAATATTTTTATTTACAATAGTCTCAGCAGATTGTTCAGCCTCTTGGTGGCAATCAACAGGTTAAATCACATGAAAACAAGAATGCAGTGGAAGAGGTGAAACATGATGGTTGTTTTATGCATTTTTTAGAGGATCCATTTACAGTTTCATTGAAGGAAGTAAATAGTCCCATTGTTTTTAATTTTTGAGATTTGAATTTATAGGTAAATTCGTGAATGAATTATCAATAAACAGGATTTGGAGAAATCATGTGCAAAGAAAACAAACAGTGGATAAAATGCTTGCATGGTTTCATTGGCATTATTATTTCACTTGATTGGCAGTTCATTTCAACAGTTGGGGTAGGTAGGTGTGAATAAGATTGTTGGTCAATCATTTTTCAGTTTGGATTTCCTGTAGTGTGTACAATCATATTTAAGTGGTGTATTCAGTGTTCAGTCTCCAGTTGAGAGTAGTGTGCAGAATTTGGTTTTCAGCGGACACTGGTGACAGGTCGGAGTAGGGTACACACACATGTTTTGGGAGCAGCCCAATGGATCAGGCATCGGTTCTACGAGTTCTTTGCTACCTCACTGAGACAATATCATCCCCATTGGAGCCAATGTTATCACATGCTAATTTGCATTAATTTTTCCAAAGAATCTTTTCCTTGTGCTATCTTTCCACTCAGATTTTAAAACTTTTTCACCAGCTTCGTCAAGCTCTCATCACCTAAATCCTTCATTCGACTAATCATCCAAAATAGTCATGTCCTGCATGAGTAAAAAAATAGCAAATATCCCAAACCTATATCTATCCTTAATGCTTATCTAAATCCCTCGGCTCCATCACTTCATTCATTTTAACCCTTATTATCATATTCTCGTTGAAAATTAAAAATATTCCTTTTATGAAGCTTAAGAACCCTTATCTTATCCACAAAGTCATGTGATAAGCCTCATATGACCAAAGCTCTTAGAAAATGGAAAAAGGGCTTATTATTATTAATACAAATATTTTTATATTAAAATATTTATATTAATATTTAACCCAATATTTAATTCATGACCTCACGTCAAATCAGGGGCACAAATCTCAAACTAAGCGGAAAAGTCAAAGGGTGGATGGAGGGCGCACATACATTTTGGGGGTTGAAATTAAACCGAGGTTAATTATTTGAAGGCGAGCACCTAGTTTTTGGTCAGGGAGACGTGTTCTTACATGATACATTTCGGGGGTAAAAGTGGTGTGGGTTAAAATTACTCCTTTCAAGCCTGAAATACCATGGAAAACATTTAATATATGGTTTATGTGCGGCATATTTAGGTGTGTTTCAATACTAATCATGGAATTTCCAACAAATTTCTTACTCCCAGTGGAAGAATTTAACAGAGGTGAAAATTAAATTTTACGGCAGATAAGTAAATATTTTTAAATGAGAAGATGCACATGAAAGGAAGATTTGGATAATTGTTTATCCAAAGGTTTTACATAAGTAAAATAAGAGGATTAAAAATGTTTTAACAGATATGGTAACCAAGACATGGTTTTCAAAACCATGGGAAAGACACAAGTAAATGGTTTTCACAGTGAAATGGTAAATTGGGAAAAATAAGACATTGTTTTCAAAACCACAGGAAGCAAGCAATAAATGGTTTTTGAAAACCACTGGCATGAATTAAAATATGGAAATTTAATTCTACAAGATAAAAAATATTTGGGAATTATTTTTATTCAAACATATATTATTCCCAAATATTTAAGGAGAATATGGATAAATGAAATTAGATTTGAAAGAGTACAAGTGACATTTCAAAGAGAATGTGGCAGAGAAAGGAGTTGAAGCGTCATAGGAATCGACAGTTGGATCATGAAACATTTTTTTGTTAATCATTATAGTCAGTTCTCATACCAAAACTGTCATTTGTAATCATTGCACTCAGTTTTAGAAGCTGAAACATTTTAATTCATCTATTGTAATCGGTTTCTAACTAAAGGAACTCGAAATGTATAGGTATGAGAAGTTCCAAATGTATTAATGTTGGCAGAATTTCAAGGGCAAAAATTTTGGTTGTTCTGAACTCTATTGTAATTTTCTGGAGCTGAATTGAATACATATGCAGAATCTTTTGAAGTCTTTATGAAAAGATTCTAATGGTGGTGATATGAGTTTTGTCTTCTCTCATTATATGTACTTCCCATGTTCTTTGATTCCATTTACACTGTATTTTGTTTAAATTGGATAGTTTAAATGCCCATAATTCATCTTGTGATGCTCTTGGCTTAAGAAATTTAAACTATGTTAAGTTCTTCATAACTAATTCAGAGTTCATTTCGTAAATGCTTTGATGCAGTTGCTTGTTTTCTCCTTTCTCCTTACACTGCAAATTACAAATTATAACTCATATTCATCACCTCATTTAGCCCTTATTCTCTGGAGAGTTCTATTGGTCAGTCAGTGTTTCCATTCATTTTCAAAATTATGACTTCATAGCCCTAATTGTCCTTCCTCTTCCTTGCTAGAAGAATTACAGAAACCCCCCAAAACAAAAAAAATCTAGCCATTGATTGTCAAAGAAATACCAAGTGACAGGAGAGAGCCCTCTCTGAGCTGAGCAGGCTAGTACCCATCTCTAAAGTTGGTTTGTAGGTTACCTCTGTCGTTTTTTTTATCAACCAAATAAATTTATAGAGTGGTAACACAAGAAACCCAACGTAGAAATCATACTACTGCACATCCTTGAGGGAGTGCAAGCCATGCCAACACTTTTGGTTTGTGTGGAAAGGCTAAAGTATTCAGACCACAATGTGGTCGATGCTCGAAAATTACCAAAAATTTTCCAGTAAGTTTACATGGACATTATAGGTACAGGTCCATTTGGTGATCCCATGATGCAACCAAAACAATGGACAGCAAGCCTGGAAAACACAGGGATCCTAAACTTAGTAGATATTTCCCACTAAGGTAGGGAGAAAGAGGTAAATAATTGTGTGAATAAGATGATAGCAATCCTACATGGAGGATTCCTATGGATGGAGGAACCCATCTCCATTGACATGGAATTAATCGCGTTCATCATAGGTATGTCATCAATGGACGAGAGTCCCATGCAGTACATAAATGACAAGACGAAGGAGAAGGCTCTTGCCGAGGAAATGAAGAAAACATACGGCATAGAGAGGAGCTCACGCAGGATCATAATAAAAAGAATCAATGGCGTAGGCACTAGGATCGCCATAAAACTCATGGCTTGCAAGTTGTTAAGGAAGTGTCACAAGGAGGAATTCCCTACAGGGGTTGTCGTAGATGCAGCCCAATGTGCTAATGGCACCATGCTCAGTTGGGCCCCCAACCTGTTGAACCTATTCCTCAACAAATTCAAAGAGGTTGTTGGAGTAGGGGTATACCTAGGGTTCAATGCTTCAATAGTGCACAACCAAAACCCTAACTATTGTCCCTTTCGACAACACCTGCGAAGAAGGTGAAGTCTCACCCGAGGTAGAGGCAGGGGTGGTTGCAGGACTCAAGTGTCTACAAACTATCTAGGACACAAATCTGTGATCACAATACTTAACAGAGCACTTAGCAGTTAACATTCATTAGTATTCAATCCTTATTCACATCGTTGAAAGAAACCTTAATTATAGAACAATGCGGTATTCAACAAGATTTAACAGATCTAGGCACTAAGCACATAGAAATAGACTAGATCTAGCATTTATTCACAGTACACGCACTAAGATAACATTATCTGATGTATCTAAAATATATTACTGCACTAATTATAAATCACATCAACAACATATCAATCATAAGGCACAAAGCAACCACAACACAATATATACGAGGTTCCCCCCCTAGCATGGGGCTACATCCACCAACTCTTCTTCTTCTTTATTATCTTCTTTCCATATTTTTACAAGCACATAACCTCATAGCATACTCTGTAGAGGACAAGAGATATATGTGTATCTCGCTATATCCTCCTTCCCCCCGCTAGGTACAGCACCAAGCCTTCCTTACAATCACTTGCACTTATCTCTACAGTTCTCAACACATAGTATGCATAGACCTTCTCGATCACATACATCCAACTACTTACATTAGTTGCACTTAGCACAACATCCCACTACAACATAACAAACCCTTAATTACATCGCCTAGCTTTCTATTTATACATTTACACAAGGGTCCTAAACATGGGTAAACCCATGGGATGACATCCCATACCCGTTACATAACCCCAAAAACCCAAAAATCCTTAAAAGGGGGCCAAGATCCTGCAATCTCTGGTTAACCTTGTGCTTCATCTTCGACCAGCCTGTCAAAGTCCCAAAAGTGGTCAAACCTAACCAAGTCTCTCCAAAACTTGGTCAAGGGCCAATAGGCCCCAAACACTCACCTGTGACTTGTCCCGAGACACTCTGATCTCAGTAGTTATACCTCAATGGCCTCGATATTAGCTCAGGCCACTTCAACCTGCTGCTTTGCCTAAACCTCCTGCTCAACGAACTCCTAAATAGCCTTCTCCATCACAGGTCCTTCCAAGCACTGTTCCACTGTAGTGACCACTTGTTCGAGTTATGCACCTCATCCTTCAATCTCCTCAAAAAGTGTGCAAGCTTCATCCTGCATTAGTTGGAGCCTCTGGGTCACTTCCATGACTTTAATCTATATGGCATGGACCTGTTTCTGAACCGTGCATTGTTCTTGGGCCCTTTTCATCCTCTTGACTGCTGACAGTGGATTTAACTGCGCTTGCACTGATGATGTTTGTTTCTTTGCCTCCTGGAGCTTTTAATCCAACGCCCATAGTTCAGGGTCCTCTGCAAGGTGCTCGTAAGACTACGCACTTCGACTAATGAGTTTTTTTCATTCTAAGGCCAATGCCTTGATTCTCTAGACTGTACTCCTCACAATTTATTCTCTCTAGTCTCACACTTCCTGTGGAGTCCTTGGCACTGCTTGTAACTCCAGTTCTGATACTCTTTGTTGGAGTTGTTGAATGGATTCAGCAAGATTCACCACTTGAATCTCCACTGGGTATTCTTCCATCTATTCTAATCCTGTCACAAAGTGAAGTGCTCTGGTAACTACTTCTTTAACTCCCACTTACTCCATGAGTAGTTGTTCTTTCTCCTTCTGGCTCCACGCTCTCTCCTCTGTGAACTTCGATTGGAGGTCATCTTTTTCTTGCTACGCAACCCTGTGTTGTTCTATGGCTTCCTCCCTTTCTTGCTTCAGGGCCTTTGTGGAATGCTATTTTTCTTCCTGGACACAACGAAGGCGAGCTTCAGTCACATCTTCTATTCTATGTAGTTGGGTAGGATCATCTCCCAACTCTATTACTTTAGATGTCAAAGGTGTAGTAGACACTACACGGCTAGAGTAGAGGGATTTTTGTACGCCTTCCAACTCTGCTTCAATCCTATCATACATGGTTTCTTATTTTTCTTCGTTGCACTGTAAAATATCTCCTGAGGTATCTGATACAACAGCAATGATGAGGTCGATGTCATCTACCATGAGCATAGTCTTCAACTTGGTCTTACTATATTTTGACGTCTTCCACGATGAAGGCTTCATGGGGGAAACCTTCCTTTTCTTGGATGCCTTAGCCTCATCAATTGGATTCCTAGGCAGTGTTACTTCGTTCAGCTCCCTCTTGTCTTCTTCCCCCTTGTCCTTTTCTCTGTCTACTTATTCACCTCCTCTCCCTCCAAGTGAGTCTGAAGTGGTGTCTTCTGATGCGTTGTTCAGCTCCTGTACCTCTTCCTTCTTCTTCCTTCTGCTACTGCTGGGTGCATCATACTCTTCGTGAGTGACCATAGGAATTCCGATGAGTTTGAGGTCGAACAGTTCTTCCTGGTCGATTTGTATAAGGAACTCGGCAAGACATTCCTTATTTATTTATTCCATGTCCTCCTCTATGAGCTTATAGTAGGATTGGAGCTATTCTTTATGTTCATCTCCGCACGCAGTGATATAAATAAAATGTCTATCTACACGAAACTTCACAATGGGCCTGAACCTGTGCACGGTATTCGGCGTCATGCAAGGGAAATACTCAATAGCCCTCTTCAACTGCAGGTAATAGGTGTGAAACACCATGTTTGACTGCCATTTTTTCGCCATGTTGCTTGAATAAAAGAGTGTATTGAACTTTGCAGCTAGTGGTTCAGACGACTCAATATCAGGGAAGGTCACTCCTTCTGGCATCTCCCAAGAAATGAATATGATGAAGATTAGCAGCCAACTAAAATGGAACTTGTATCCCCGATCCTAGGATTCACGGTAGTCTTGTTATAACTGGTTGACGAGGTAGCTCGCCCAGTTCATTTGTATCCATTCAATGCATTTTCCCACGAGGTTAACAACAAACCCCCTAACTTACGTGGATCTATTCTTCCTAACTAGATTACCAATGATCAACTGGCAGGCTACGCGCACTGTGCCATTTTGGATGGAAGCTAGCTTATAGCCTCGCTTCCCCTTTTCTACATCGCCATTTGTATCTTTGATTTTCTGTGCCATGGTGTAATCTGCATCTTTCCCTAGATAAAAGTCTTGTGTGTCTGGTCCTTGCATGCTTAGTCCGGGGATCTGATGCATCAACGTTGGATCTACGGTGATGCGTCTGTCCAGCCATAGATAACTGCCATGGAAGCAAGACAATAGAACTTTAATGCATGCATTAACCTCTTGATGCCTTCCAAAGTGTGGTATCTTCATTACGTTCAGGATGGTTGACCTGACGATGTCCATGGTCCATGGTTGGGGGATGTTCTTTGACTTCTTCCCCGTTGTCTTGGTCAAATATTTATGTGGGGCGAGCATGGCATAGTTCTTGCAATCTCCAAGGTTGAAGTCACTAATATTAAACGTCATAATATGTCCCAACTATGAACCAAATGCGCATATCCCCTTCGGGAGGTATGCAGTAATCAAGTTGTTGTCGAAGTCCCTAGGTACACTATCATGACTCACCACGCTAGCCAGAGGCGGGATGTAGTCGGTCAGGATTGATGGGATGAGCTTCGCATTCACTAAATCATCACGATTCTTGGTTTGTTTCTCTGTCACATCTCAGGATGGTCCAGATCCACGAGCAGTCGATGGGGATGCTTACACTCCTCTCATCGACGAGGCTTGAACTCATGCATACATTACCTTCTCAACCATGACATCTATGAGGATATATTTGACAGATTTTTCTACTGCGTTGAAGTCACCTGACATGCACACTTCGAGATCGGATATCTCAAGTCAGTGATCAAACACTCAATGTAATAGAACGGGTGGTGAGGTCCCAATATGAAAAGTGCGATAACAATGATTTCTCCATGGGATCAGATACTCACAATTCACAAAAGTGTTCTCGGTGCAACATTGAACAGGATAAATAAAGAACGTCGTAACAGATTCCTCCAACGAACAAGAGAGCCTTCATCAATGCGATTTCATCTGTTAGGGCATGGTATTCAATGGTCAATGGCGATAATTGTGTTTCTAGACATTCTGGAGCGTTAGTGTAACGCTTGGGATGCCTCCAATGGTCATATTTCTTCACCATGGAAAAGTGCCAAACTGCGCTTCTCTACTATTCCGACGGAGTTCAAATTCTACAAACCTTCTTTCTGCGAAGTCCTCTCTAGAAATTCTTGGAATTTTTCTAACCTTGCTTTCTTTTTGCTGAGCTTTCTAGCTTTCTTTCCTATGATCTGAGTTATCTGGTTCCTCTTTCCATTATTTTTCTTATCTCCCCTTGGCATAGTAACTTCTCATTGTTGAGGGTCTCTCACAGGGTTCAAGGGTAATACTTCTTCTCTTTCTCGAGTAGGTTCTCTACTATGTTGTATGGATAGGTTTATTAAGCCTTCTTGCGTTCTTACAACTTCGATAGCCAGGTCTCTGGCTCTTAGTAGCTTCAAATTGTCCTCCTTATCTTCTATTAAGCATTTTGTTCTCCTAGCCATGAAATTCCTTAGTTCTTTGTTTTTCTGTTTTAGATCTTCCTCTTCTTATTTCCTTCATATTTGATCTTTGTCAATCCAATTTTTCCCTAGAAAAAAAGAAAATGGGGCACTATTCTCAACAAACTTAACGACCTCAAATTCTTCCTCTGTCAAAGTTCCATGAGAACTCATAGGTAAATGGGTAAGTCTTCCGCATAGGATTATCAATTTTCCTTTAAACAATTCAATTCTTCCCAATGAAGGAATCATAGTTGGCTTTGCCCAAATTTCTCAATTTCTCTCTGCCATAACATTCACCTGTGTTTCCTTATCCAGAGAACAATCTATGTCAAAGTATCATATTCTTGTTTCTATGCACTCCTTCACTTTTAGGATCTCTGATAAGTTGATGTCTCTGTGATCATTCAGGGTTTCTTTCATCTGTAGTAATATAGTCTTTAATTCTTTCTCATGGGTTTGTTGTCTCATATTCATCTTTTCAATTTTAGCAATCATTCTAGGGCAATCCAAAACTTCATGATCCATAGATTTACAACAAAGACAAATAGGATTTCTACCAGGGCATTCCTTAGAAAGATGTCTCTGTATTCTGCAACTATAACAAAGAGTTAATCCTTTCTTTCTCTTAAATTATCCCCAAACTTTCCTATACTGCGCACTGGGATCATAGTAACTAACATGCAAAAAAATATTTCTAGGATCCTACACCCATTTGTTAGTCCAAACATTCTTTCTATGCATAGGAATAAAATATCTTTCATTATTTCTATCACATCTACTCATATCAAATCTTCTTTCTTCTAGATGTGCCCTAGCTTTCAAGCTAGGACAAAATCTATCAAGCATTCCTAGATCCATTCTTTCGAAACAAAAATTTCCACTTATCTTACCTTTCTCAGAGCACAAAGATTTAAGATCTTACCTCTTTTCTTTAGATCTGATTCCTTTCTTAGCACAGAGCTTCACAAGTAAAGTACAATATTGTGCACCGCAGCAGCAGATCTACACACAAAGCTTTCTCTTTATTCAGTTCCCAGCAATCACAGTCTCAACTCCTGGCAACGAAACCATTTTTTGGAATAGGGGAAAACCTAGGGTTCAACGCTTCAACAACACACGAAAAAACCCCTAACTATCGGCCCTTTCGTCAACACCTGCGAAGCAGATGAAGTCTCACCCAAGGTAGAGGCAGGGGTGGTTGCAGAACTCAAGTCTCTACAACCTAGATGGGACACAGATATTTGATTACAATACTTAACAAAGCACTTAGCAGTTAACATTCATGGGTATTCAATCCTTATTCACATCGGAGGAAGAAACCCTAATCACAGAACAATGCAGTATTCAATAAGATTTAACACATCTAGGCACTAAGCACATAGAAATAGACCAGATCTAGCATTTATTCACAGTATAAGCACTACGCTACCATTACCTGATGTATCTAACATATATTACTGCACTAAGCACAAATCACATCAACAACATATCAATCATAAGGCACAAAGAAACCACAACACAGGATATACATGGTTCACCCCCAGCATGGGGCTACATCCACCAACTCTTCTTCTTATTTATTATCTTATTTCGATCTTCTTACAAGAAAAAAGCCTCATAACCTACTCCGTAGAGGACAAGAGATTTGTGCATACCTCGCTATATCCTCCTTCCCCCCTCTAGGTACAATACCAAGCCTTCCTTACAATCACTTTCACTTATCTCTGCAGTTCTCAAAACACAGTATGCATAGAGCTTCTTGATCACATAGATCCAACTACTTAGATTACTTGCACTTAGCACAACATCCCACTACAACATAACAACCCCCTAATTACATTGCCTATATTTCTATTTATACATTTACACAAGGGGCCTAAACATGGGTAAACCAATGGACCGACATCCCATACCCATTACATAATCCAAAAAACCCAAAAATCCTTAAAAAGGGGTCTATATCCCGCGATCTCCGCTTCACCTTGCACTCTGTCTTCGACCAACCTGTTGAAGTCTCAAAAGTGATCAAACCTGACCAAGGTTCTCCAAAACTTGGTCAAGGACCAACAGACGCGCAGTAATTGGGGACAAAATTTCACTATTCATGGTTGTTGATCTTGATAGCATTGTTTACGTGGAGGGAATCTCCATACTCAAAAAATTTCGACAGTATAGGTCGTTGTCATGTACTGAATTATACATCAATGGGGAGCTTGTCAAACTCTAAGAGAAGAAGCGATAATGCAAGTACCTTTGCACAGTACCTAAGTGACATCCAAGCCACTATAGCTAACACCTGGAGGATCACGCCAAAATTTGTTGCACATTACCACGACATAGCAATATTTTGAGTGACACGACATAATATATGGATCTAGGCATGCAAAGATCCAGCCAAGGAATGGTTTCACTTCAGTACAACATCAAGGTAGAAGAAGTTGAAATGGAAATGTGGGATTGGCAAGACGACTGGAAGATCCCAGTCATTACTAGGTAAGTTCTTGTGGGAAAAGAGGTAGAAGCAGGAAGATCTAAGACACCTATAGAGGATAGCGATGCACTTAAAAAGTCGAAGCCTAGTCAGAAGCCAGCAAAATAGAAGAAGGGGAGTGCGCTAAAGAAGGATGCGCGGGCAAGAAAAAAGTACACTACCCCAACACAAGGAGAACAAGGACTGGGGGACACAGTGACACAAGAAACCCTATCGAAAGCCACCCCACAAGAAACAGGGCCACCCAAGTGGCCAATCATACACACAGGAGGGTCGTGCAAGAAGGTCAAGGTGCATAAATAGTTTATGAAGTATACAATCATTGAGGACATTGCCGACCTTGTCATAGAATGAGTACAAGATTGTGCAACCAAGGACTTTAAAGAAGCTCAAGACCAACGAGGAAGAATAAAAAATGAGCTAGCAGATATAAGGTAGGTCTTGGAATGAATATAGGCAGTGCAAAGACCTAAAAGAGGAACAAAGCCCTTCCCAAAAAAAATAGAGGTAGAGGAAAGGACCGTGTCGAGTGAACAAGACATCATCCAAACCATAGCGCAGGAGAGTCCAAAATTATAAATCACATCATACATGCTGCAAATGGACGAAGGTGTATCCTAAACACCACTGAAGGATTTGGTACAGGTTAAGTTGGTACTAGCAAGGATACCAACCAAGGCATTGTACAAGCTTCAAGTTAGTGTCACACATGAAGTGTAATTGCACACAAGGATAGATGTGGCGGAGTTGCAACAAACAAACAATGGCAGGGATGACTTGGAATTGGTAGTTGAGAAGGTCAAGCTCGAAATAAATAAGGAAAAATAATGCACAGATAAGTTGGAGTAGGGATTGATAGAAGCGTATAACTGCATCCCTAACAGTGTGCAAGCAGTAGAGAGAAGTGCAGAGGAGAAGATCAACCTCATTGCACAAAATGTCAATCAACATAGACAGAAGATCAAGGAACTAAAGGAAAGGCTCAATCCCATGACTCCTCCTGAGGTCCGAGAGAAGAGGAAAGAAGAAGTTGCACTCCAAATGGAAGAAATTGAGAAACAAGTAAGCGCAATAGAACAATTGTTCAATGGAGTTATGCAACTCTGAACAACGCTAGAAGAGGACAAGTAGGTCCAATAGTGGGACCAAGAAGAGGAAAGATTGAGCGTAGCAATACAAGAGCTCAAACAAAGACATAAAACTATGAGCATCACATAGCACTTCAATGGTACCTAGGACATGAAGAAGTTGCAGACAGAGTTGAAAGAAACATAGATTCTGAAGAAGGAAAGATAAGCGCAAGTGGAACCACTTAAAGAGAAAGAAGTGTAGATGATTGTGCAGTTGGAGGAGGAAAAGAAAAACATGGCACAAGCACAGATAGAAGGCGCAACACTGATCCAGGAGGATATCACAGAGAAAACAATGGAATCACTCACAAGAAAAGTCGTGCAGGTCAATGCAAGAGGAAGGGAAGTTGTTGACAAGTTCCAAATCCTGGCAGAGGCTATTCAGGGAGTGTGCATTGCCTAGATGGCTTGAGATGAGCCACATGTCAGTGTTGGGGGCATGTTGGGCATAGGCCTATTTGGAGGTAAGGTCTATTTTTGGAAGGTAAAACCCAATTTTGGAGAAGAACAACTAGCAAGAAAATCAACATGTGCGAGGGAAAGTCGCATGTAAAGGAGGAGATCATGCAAGACACGCAGGCAAGAAAACCTAACCATGTTAGGGTTAGGGTTTTGGTAAGAGAATTTAACAACTAAAAATATTTTAAATTAGTATAGATAAGAACCTAGGAGGTCTAGGTCGGGGTTAGTGATCAGTTGTTGGTTGGTTCATTGTCGGTTTTGGTTTTAAGTTGTTCTTGTTGGCTATGATTAGTTAGGATACTAGTTATGTTCAACTATTGTAGTTATGATATATTTTTGGTAAGTTGTTGAGTTGTAGAAAGAGTAAAGTAGCTATATATTGATGGTTCGATCACAGGTTGAGGAGCCTCGTGTGATCTAGTCTGCCTCACAAAGGTTGTTGAACCTTTTTCATGATTGTATGATTGTAGATATAGTCCACGCAATGCGATATTTTGCAACAAACCTAATAAAAGATCCTAAGAAGCCAAATCTTTGTGGATGTATCCCAAGAGGGGGTGAACTAGGGTAAAATATGTGTTTTGTGTGTTGTTTATTACATATTTACCTTTTGTTAGTAGTTGTTGGATCCGCCCTTTTTTTTTTCACCTCGCGCAATTTTCGACGTTTGATACTTGACATTTAAAGTTGTTCTTCTTTTCCTTCCAAAATCATAAGACTCTTAAATCTCGTCGTTTGAATAACAAGGCTTTTTTTTCACTTTCAAAAGAAAAGATCCATTTTCCACCAATATGTTTGCCTTTTTTTTTTGTATCGTTTTTGGAATGTCGCAAGTCAGATATCGCAAGTCGGACACTTTGGTTTTTTGATTCACAAGTCCCGAATCACGAGAATGCGAACTCAGTTCTAATTTTCATCCAAGGCATTGACTACGGTAAAAACTTTAACCCTTGATAAGACATCGTCGGGGTTTCGCGCCTCGGCATTCATCGAGCCTAAATTTCTGTCTTCAATACCCTGAGAGTCAAAAACGCGATAAACCTTTTCTGATAACCTTAGCCAAGAACCAATGGTTAAAAAACTAACCACGATTAAAACTTGGTTCTCGGTACATCACCACTCGGCATTTTCTTTCATGAAGTTAAGGTGTCCAAAACTCCGATTCGTGAAGTTGTGACATAATGATATCGAGATTAATTAATCACCTAATCTAGCATTTCCTTCTCTTAATTCGAGCCTTTATTATCACCACATCGCGATATCGCGACTCGGCGTATCATTCTCCTAAAAGTTTGTCTTCGAATTCCTGAATCACGATATGACGATTAAAGTTAATCATATCATTAAGGATCCGCCAAATCGTGATTACCATTGATTACGTTAAAATCGTCCCTCGCAGTCTCGCGAGTTTATGGGTCAAAATACGAAAGCGAAATTCACGATGCAACGAAAGGCGAGGAAGTTTTTCAAGTCGTTAAGATTTGTATTTTTAAAAATTAAATGAAATATGCCCGTGCTTCAAGGTTGGCACACCTCATGAGGTATTTATTTATTTTCTCTCCAATACCCGAGTACCTGTCAAGCCGCCCAATATTCATTACATTAATGAGAATTTAGGGTAAATCCACGAAGAAAATAAGATCGGATTTTTCAATAAATTCGGTTTTATTCGCAATTTGACAGACTTACGTCTAAAGGTACATGATTTTCAAATATATACAAGATTTCGTTTTATTTTTTAAACATTTCTTATTAACGCATAAAGATCGCCTTTTCCCGAAGATACTCATTTCCACATGTATACACAGGTCTACTGCAGAAGAGCAAAACAGCAAGCTTCAGCTATGGCACTGAGGAGAGCAGCAAAAGAAAACTTCGAGGTTGCGGCACAAGGTCCGGATAACGTCTCAGATACGCCTCGGACGAGTGGCTCAGTATCCACCTGGTCGTCTATTTCAAACATTCTGAAAGTCGGGATGGCGCTCTTCAGATTTTGATGGCGATAACCTTGATGTTGTGAAAGACGACATGAATACTAAGTACAAGACAATTGTTCAGTCGGGGATGCACCTGGTCGCAACCAGACCTCGGTTGCTCCCATACTACGACATGATCCGATGGGCATTGGATCACGTCGACCTACCTACCAGAACTATCGTGAATGACCGACAGGCCATGATCGGGACTTTTAGGCATGAACATATCCAGTCTATGTATAAGCTCCCAGCAAATTTTGAATATACATATGGCCAAGAATTCCTCGAGGAATTCAAAGAGAAAGAGTGCAAAGAATTTGATAGAACCCTTCTAGGCTTGATTAAATATTGGGTGTCGCGTTCCGCGACATTCAGAGCGAATGACAAGGGTGTGTATTCAATTTCTTCGTTGGAGCCCAATTTTTTATATGTGGCGATGATGACTTGTCAGCTTTTCAAATGGGAGGATACCGCACATTTTTACATCCAGTGGGTACCTCTCATCTATCGGGTAGTAGAAGGTTCCTCATTCAATTGGGCAAAAATTCTCTCTGATAGTTTGTTCAACAGGATCACCGAGTACCGGGAGAAAAAGGCAGCCGGGAAACCAGCCAGATTCTACATGTCCGCGTATATCATGGACGCAATATGCTCCCTGACGCCTTTTACTTTAATGAAGTGGGCTTGGAGTCTGACCCATGAGAAGACTGTTCATGAGTACCACGATAAGTTGTGGGAAAATAACGCGAACAAGTTTATTTATGAGATTTTTAACTGGGTAATGGTGCCCCTGCACGTCACCATTTTTGGTCTTTTGCCACCCCGCATCTCGGATAGAATTACAGGGAATCTGAGCCATATTGCAGACTGGTACGTAGAGGAAGAATTCTCTTATTTAAGAGTGTTCAGAGCTACTGTTCCTCCTTCGGCACTACCGCTGTTCATTCCTGACAAGCTAGCCTGTCGCGAAATTGCTCGGCAAACGGTGATCGGCGGAGTGAGAAAAGAACTCAAGGCGTCAGCCAAGAAGGTATGGCCATCTTTCCCTATTCGTCTAAATTCATATTCATTATTAGATTTCGGACACGCTAAGGCCGAGGCTGCAGCCTTGGAAGATTTGAGCCTATCCTACATTGAGTACAAGAAGCATGATCCTCAGGGGATCGTAAGCACTCATCTGGGACATTGTGGATTAAAAAGATTCGAACATGAATGTTCACCCTCGGATGATATTTTCTGAGCGGTGATGTCCTATTCGGAGGTGCAATTTCGAATCAGATCTCTGGCACCCGAAGACAGGGCTTCTGTCCTAAAATTTCAGGGACATAGGAGAAGATGCCTTCCCGTTGTGTTGGGAGGATTGGGACTTTATAAAGATAAAGAAAAGGAGGCCAGAAGTTCTGCGGGGCAGACTTCTAATCCCGAAAGACGTCAGGAACAAAATCCCGAAAAAGGAAAAAGTCTCGAGCAAGAGAAGAGTCCTGAGCAGGAGAAGAACCCAGAAAAGAAGAAGAGTCCTGTGTGGGAGGACAATCCCGAAACAGATAAAGAGGATATTGATCCTCCCAAGGAGCATAGTCCAGAGGTGGAAATAAAAGACACAGACCCACCAGAAACTCAGAATCCGGAGATGGGAATAAAGACCTCTGATCCCCTGAAAGAGCAAGATCCACTCAGCACACCAGCGAAGGCAGCAAAGCAGATCAGACAACCCATCACCTCTGTCACACCCTTGCAGTCAGCACAGGGAGGCGTTAACGAGGGATGGATTTTCGGGGAAGAACTAAGACCTATAAGGGCAGAGGAACTCCCTCCTAATGATTTCTTCTTTGACAAAAAGAGAAAAGTTGTGGTGAAGCGAGAATTTTATCAGGAGGGAGAGTCCACTAATAAAAGATTCAAAGTAATGACCGATGGGAG
>ML783261.1:65234-131808 GCA_009831015.1 Picea engelmannii | reverse complement strand
CAACTAAACTAGGAAATTAAAATAAAATCAAAATATCCAAATATCCTCTAAATTGTCCATCAAATCCCATACAATTTCGAATTCACCTGAAATGGACCAAAAATCACAAGTTAGAGAGATATTTGATTAATAAAACAATAAAAAATTAATTCTACGGACCTAGCTATAGAATCATCTGATTCTGTAGCTAATCTAAAATAAGATACAGGATCAGAATTAAAATTAAACCAAATCTTTTTGATAAAATCAAATCGAATTAACAACCAACAGTCGTTTGAAAATGAATCATGAATTGAAATTGATATGCTATTATGAACTCAAACAGGATCCACTTCATTAACCGAATACAGAGATAGCAATACTCTATTTTGATTATGGTCATAAATCGGGTAGACAAAATCAAAACCAAACAGTTTTGCAAATTGTTTCATATCCAATTTGAAAGTAATGCAATCAAACAAATCACATGCAAACGTTGTGTTTTTCCAACAATAGGAGATACGATCAGATCAAAATAGAATCGTTTTAAAATTATTATAGCTGTCATGACATCAAACGCTCCACGCCATAGGTAGATTAATTCAAACAGGTGCGAGAATTAACTCATATAAAATCATAACCAGATTGATTTGGCTTTGACCACAATCATAATAGAATCGATATAAGTGATAATTGGTTATTGTAAAATGGGCAAATGAACTCGATTGGTTTTGAACAAAATCATTAATTTCAAACGAATCATGACCGAGTTTAACATAGAAACAAAACATGAATCCGGATATAACCAATCTCAATTTACAAATCAAATACAAACAGAGTATCCATCGCAAATACGTATCCAACTGAAAACATGGTCGAGCTAACAGTAAACCAATGCGAATTAACCGGCTGGGTTTTTAGCATACTCATTGTGAATTAAATCTATTGATCATTTGGGCGTGTTTGTACAGGCTTAGAATAAAAAGAAATGTTCACGAAGAAACAGAGTCACATTGGAAATGATCCGAGTTGAAATCCTGTTCTTTGAAAGTCATATGGCACAACAAACCGTAACAATTAACCTCATCAAAATCATTACCAATCATAGCGTATGCATTATAAAGAAATCGAATCGAAATGTGATTGTTTTCTAAATTGAGTATAAGAAACACTTCCTGTCTTGAATAGATACAAACGACTTTGATTGACAACAGAGCATCCATTTTAACTCAATCAAACAAATCAAATCCACACTAAGATCAATCAAATTGATGAAAATCTAATAGAAGCTAAACTGGGGAAAACGAAATTCCATTTAGTCAAAGCAAAACTATGTATAGAATGCATACAATGTAACAGAACAAATCAATACTGTGAACAAAGTTGTTTAAAACTGAATTCAAATCGTTATATAAACCTAAATTATTTACAAAAATAAGTGATATCAAAACATACATGTGTAACAACGAGGCTGCTCAATTATGCCAACCTAGAATTCACGACAGTCGTGGCTAATTCCACATTTTTAAACAAGATGTAGCCTGTCATCTTTTGTTTCTTATCTGTCGCTTGTAGCTTGGGCTTTTGACTGGTAAGCAGTGTAATCTGGTCCTCCAAAGATTGAATCCTTGATTGGAGAATTGGAACATCAAGATAATATCGCTCTAACCATGAACTGCATTGATCACAGGGTGGCACTGTAGATTTAGATAGAGCAGGAGAGGGTTTGGATAAATGACCGGGGGTTTCACAAGGAAACTTAATGCCTGGGTAGTTAGGGTCGTCCTGTAGGCAGGGGGGTAGGTTTGACACAAATTCATAAGAGGGTTCGGCACACAAACCTTGCGAATAGGGGTATTCGCTAGCCAAAAAATGCTCCACTTCCGAATCGGAGTCCTCACTCAACACGATAGGGTTTGGTTCAACATGGGGTTTTGGCTTATTCCTTGCCATCCGTGAAATCAAACGGGCATTCTTTTTCCCTTTGGCGTTTGCAGTGAGGTTTTCCTTGGGCTTTTTTCCCATAGGCTTAACAGTCTCAACACTCTTAGTCACAGTGTGGGGTAGGTCTATAGGAGGGTCAGCAGAGGGTTTAGGCAGAAGGATATGGTAGGGTACTGAGGGTACAACCTTGACCTCGCTCACCACAGGTTTGTCAACCTGTGTAGGGTTCGAATCCTCAAAACCATTCCGAGCAATGAAATTGCTCCAACAATCTCCGTGTAGACTCAAATGACAGACAACGATAAGCTTAACCAGCCCATAATGAAAAAGGCTACTATCAGCCTGATGTCTTTTGTACTTCTTTGACATTTTAAACGAGATTTGATGCAAATAATTAGGCATATTGAGTTGATATCCCATAAAAACCATAAGAAAATGCAAGTGGTGTAAGAACACCAACCCGTACCGACCTTCGCAGGTCACAAACTGCTTGATTATCATCAATAAATCATGCCAACTTTGTTTCAGCATAGTTACTGGCATACCTCTATCACAGGAGGTAATTTTGTGTGACTGGAAGAGCAGTGTCCATGGGACCTCCTCGAATTTGCAATTCTTGGACCATCATTGTCCAGTGGCAGGCAAACCCGTAGCAAGACTTATAAACTGTTCATCAATTTCCAATTGTATATCGTCAACCTTGGCTCGACAACCATCGAATGTCATGGAAAATTGTCGAGCCACGCAAAGGTTAAAACCCTCAACACATTCCACAAATATAAGCCATCCACTGTCTGCCAAATCTTGGCGGGCATTATCAAACATTAACAGGGTCTGTTTGCCATTGGGTTCAACTCGCACGACTGGTTCCATGGAGTTGAATGCATGGTAAGGAAAGGGTTCAAATTCATCAACAGACAGTAACAGAGCTACCCGAACCAACAACAATGAATCGAGCCAAAAGGGGTAAGCATAAATGTGTGCATGTGAGGGTGGTGGAGTCATTCACTGCCATGCACGATAGTTATGGTAAAGTACAACCGCCGATTTACACATCTGTTCAAACAATCATAGCATAGCTCAAAAACCATATCATTTGTCCAACCAAAGAATCAAATGGTGAGTGTTATGCCAACGCGCCAAATCAACTATAGTTTTAAAACCATCGACATTCAACGTGAAACCAACACCAAATGTTAGCCATGTGCCATTGTATAAATGTTTAACCAATGTGCCGAACGAATTCATATAGTTGACAAGCCAAACGTTATAAAAAGATTAACATAAGGATCATATCATATATGTAAAAACAAAAATAAATCATAACCCCTATGCAATTCATAAAATCAATGATTAGGCAAGTCATAAAAAGTATAAATCTATATGTTCAATGCCTCACAAACTTAATAAAATCAAGTTATGCGATCAATATAAAAAATGTCCAATGAGCATAGTTTAAAAGTCCTTTCAGCCACATAACGATAAACAAAAAGGTAAGTGTAGTAGGCAATATCGATAAAACGATCATGATAGTTCGGATAGTGATCGAAATGTGACCTCGAAAGGAGAAATTTTCACGCTTACAGTCGTTAAAACTTAATGAAGACAAATTTGCAAATGTCGCAAAAATGAAAGTGTCATCTATTTAAAAAAATGCGACGAAAAACTTGATGTTTGCAAGACACAGGTGTAGGCAGCTTATAGGATCATAAAAAAAATATATTTGGCTACCAACAATGGCAACACACTGGTAGAAGCAGTTATCTCTGTCAAAAGAAACAAATTCAGATTAGGACACCAAAGAAAATTTCAACTCAAAAATAACAACCAGAAATCGTACTAACATCATCATTAATCATTTTTTTTTCAGCGGTGTTTTAAAAGATGAAAACCAATAACAGTCTTAAGATCAGCAAGTCACGACATTAATGATAAAATCTCCAATACTGTTGGCATGGCCACTGCTGCCAGCAAGTGTCCATAGCCTTGACAGGGTTTCCATTTAACCCACTCTGATATCTGTATCATGTCAAGAAGTTCTGGATCAGAATAAAGGACATTAAAGAGGTTTCTTATATTTTTTGCAGATTTTCATGTACCCGACATTGCTTCGCTGCCAGCAGGACTGTTCAGTACCCCAGTGAAGTTGTCTTGGCACCATGCTTGCATTTACCCACTACCAACAAACCTGTTCAGTATCCCGGCGGGTTTACAAGCACTTCCCACAACTCTTATTAATAATTTTATTTTGTTTTTCTTTTGTAGATAGCTGAGTGAGGTGACGCTGAAAGTCTTGATATTTTAGCATATTTTTTGACCTCATCAGAATATTTTAGCACTGTCCTTTATTTATCTCCAGAAATGTTTTATTTACAAAACAACTTCTTACGACAGGGAGACATCTTTTGAGTCATTCCTTTACGGAAAAGGGACAGCGTAAAAAGATAATAGATGATCATGACAAACTTTGCTCAGAGATTGAAATTAGTAAACTTCTTTCAAACAACAAATTTTTTCCAACATAGATATCAGTTTCAGCAATATATCATTGATGTTTGTACAAACTTTCAGAAGTTATTTCAGCGAAGAAATTTTTCTATCATCTTTGTCTGAATGGTTCAGTGTACAGGCATGTGTATGGTTTAAAAACACAAACTGATAAATTCAAATCAAAATCAAAATAGAAAGAAAACGAAAATTCAAACAAAAACGAAATATTTACATAATATACAAGGGTAGTTATCACACAAAGTATCTCTTCAGGGCTTGGCCATTCACCGGATAAGTGTCAAGCTGCCCTTCAAGATTATGCAATCGAAAGGAACTAGGACCCAACTTTTCAGCAATTAAAAATGGCCCAAGCAATAAGTTTTGAAACTTGGTGTGCTCACCCTTTCCTTCGTGTGGTTTGTCCCACTTTAAGACGAGATCGCCTACTTCAAAATTCCTATCAGAAGTAGAATTAGAATCGAACCAGCTTTTAATCAATTGTTGATGTTGATCTAACTTACGCTTAGCTTGGGCTATTACTTCTTCCAACTTCATCAAAGCGTTAATGCGGCTTTCTAAAGGGGGACAATCTTCTTCTTGGACTTTTTGTGACAACTGAAGCGAAGGAAGAAGAATATCAGGTGGCAGAATTGCTTCTCTGCCATAAACGAGAAAAAAGGGGGAGTTACCTATAGCGTCTTTGGGTTTTACCCTATCAGCCCACAGTGCGTTCAGCAGTGCATTGTGCGAATTCTTGTGATTTTCAGCCACGGTTCTCTTGATAATTTTGATCAAGTTCTTGTTTGTTGATTCTGCTAAGTCGTTGCCCTGGGGGTAGTAACTAGCAGAATACTTCAGCTTTATTCCATTCTCCAAAGCAAAATCACTCATCTCAAGAGAAGAAAAGTATGAAGCGTTATCAAAGACTAGACAATCAAGGATACCGAAACGAGTGATAATATTCGAGTTTAGAAAAGAAATTACCTTACTAGTGTTAACAGTTCTTAGCACAGCAGCTTCAGACCATCATGTAAAGTAGTATGTGGCTATCACAATATACTTATGTTTTTGTGAGGAAAGAGGGTTAACAGGACCTATGATATCAAGGCCCCATTGCTGGAAAGGAGAATCTATTGAGACAGGTTGAAAGGGAAAGGTTGGTTTTTGCAACCTCCCTGATGCTTTTTGACAGATGATACATTTACGACACAAGGCATGGGCGTCCCTAAAAAGCGTGGGCCAGTAGTAACCGGCTCTTAAAACCTTATGAGCAGTGGTGTCGCCACCGAAGTGACCACCAGCTTCTCCTGCATGCAACTCAAGCAAGACTTTTTTTGCTTCGTCTTTTTCGAGACAGCGCATCAGTACACCGTCAAAATTCTGACGAAACAGTATACCATTAACTAGATGAAAGGAGGTGGACTTTAGTCTCACCGCTCTTCTTTTGGCGGGGTCAAGGTGACGGGGTGTCGACCCATGTTCAATACATAATCTAATATCGTCGTACCAGGGACTAACGAGATTTTGTGCACAACAAATTAAACTTTGATCGCTTTGTCCTAGGCTTGACGTATCACTATCTTCTTGCTGTCCTGTTTCCGAATCAACAACAATTTACACAACCCTTGGCCTCTTACGATTTGAGCTAGGGTGATTTCCAAGTCATACTCCTGCAAGGAGGTGACCCAGTTGGCTCTCTTCTCTCCTAGCTCCTTTTGCACTAACAAGTTCCTTACGGTAGGGTAGGGGACAATGACTTTCGTCCTTGACTTCAAAAGATAGGACCGGAAATGCTTAACTGCTTTGAAAACAGCGTAGGCTTGCCGATCAACCGTTGGGTAATTAAGTTCAGCACCTTTGAAAGCAGAGCTCATAAAGGTGATGGGTACTTCGTTGATCTCAGAATTCTTCTGAGTTAGGAATGTGGCATAGGAACGATCAGAGGAAAAAGTATAGAGTGTAAAATATTGAGAGAAGTCAGGGCTCATGAGAGACGGAGCATCTATTATGGCCTTCTTTATAGAATTAAAATATTGGTTTTCTATGGGTCCCCAGTGATATTGGGTGTCTTTCTTAATCAGGTTTTGTAGAGGCCTAACCATTTCGGAGAAGCTGGGGACAAATCTTCTCACGAAGTTAATTTGGCCTAGGAAAGACTGCATGGATTTTTTGGATGTAGGAGGGGGAAGTTTAGCGATGACTTGAGTCCTCTCGGGGTCAGTAATCATCCCATCGCTAGACACAATAAATCCTAGTAATTTACCCTGTTCTACTGCAAAGATGGACTTTTTGGGGTTCAAGGAGATGTCATATTTACGACATCGTAGCAGAACATATCGTAAGTGAGATAGATGATCGTCTTTGTTTTTAGAACAAATGGTCACATCATCTAAGTAAACTACGACGGAGTGATTGATTAAGCCTCGAAAAGCAATGTCCATTGCTCTCTAAAAGGTAGCACCAGCGTTAATCAATCCAAAAGGCATTTTGCGATAAGCATAAGTGCCCCACGGGGTACGGAAGGTAGTTTTTAGTTGGTCTGGCGGAGACATCGGGACTTGGTTGTATCCAGAGAAACCATCCAATAAAGACAGCCTCTCAGAACCAGATACCTGTTGAAGGATCTGTTCCATGGGTGGGACAGGATAATTGTCTTTTTCAGACGCTCTATTGAGGTTTCAGAAATCGACACAGAGTCGGATTTCCCCGTTTTTCTTTCGAACTGGGACAAGGTTGGACACCCATTGAGTGTGTCTAACAGGAAAGATTATTTTAGCACTTAGGAGTTTATTCAATTCTTTTTGAACGGTCGGTTCTAGTTTGGGGTGCATTTTCCTCAGTTTCTGTTGGAAGGGTAAGGTTTGGGGCTTCATCGGGATGACATGTTGTATAATATTAGGATCGAATGTTTTAAGATCATCGTATGTCCATGCAAAGACATCCTTAAATTCTTTAAACAATTTAACAAAAGCATCTTTTTCTTGTCTAGAACATCCCAAGCCTAGATTGATACATTGAGGATTTTCATTAGACAACGAGGAACTATTGGTTTTACAATTTACCATCCTTTTAAATTTATCTTCAAAATCATAAAACTTTTCTAATATAACTATGGATTTGGGTATGTAATTTACCATGTCCGATAGAGCTTCAGGAGATTTCAGATCAGGTATTACCGTAAAATCATGCAAATTATCGTCGTGCGTGCGTTCATCTATTACTGCACCTTGAAAGGTTTCTTCCATGTGCAGAAAGTTAATGATTTGTTGATCATCGTCAAATACTCTCCAATTTGTGATATTGTCAAGAACCGATGGTCGAAACAATAGCTCGACGAAGAATGCGTTTGGGGATAATCCTTCTGTAGGAAGAAGTTTAGAGGCTACATTAGCTAATATATCTGCTTCAGCATTACTTAATCTAGGAATGGAATTTATATTGAAAGCAGAAAATTTATTCATTAAAATCCATACCTCAGACTGGTAACTTTTGAGATGCGGGGAAAGACAGTGTATAGAATCTCTTACCTGTCTAACCACTATTTCAGAGTCACCAAATACAACCAAGTTTTGAATGTTCATATCCAAGGCTTTTCTGAGACCTTGCAGTAAAGCTTCATATTCTACAGTATTGTTAGTACATTCAAATTCTCGTCTACAAGCCATTAATGTCTTGTTACCTGCCGGATCGATAATGATGCAACCTGCACCAGCTCCTTCTTTAGACTTAGAACCATCGAAATATAGAGACCAAATTTGGTTTCCGTCGGGCACCTGGGACTTTTGCATAGAAGCTATTGGTTGCATGTATGCTATGATCTCGGACTGTTGTTCTGGATTGTTGATAGGTGAAACCTCAGCCATGAAATTTCCGAAGAAGGTGTCCATCCCTTGGACTTCGGGTGAATCAGCAGGAGGTGTATATGGTTCGTTAGGGTCGTTCAAATCTGTGACCGTAAACTTAAGGTAACGCTCACGATTCACCCTAATCTTTTTGGTCTTACCATTCTCTGGAAGCCATAAGTGAGACCAGTCTGTTGCAAAGTAACCATGTAGCTGCTCCGACCAGTCCCTACTCAAAAATAGACCATACACTTCTGGAATATCCACCACAATTATATCAATAACCTGATGAACCTTAGGGTTAGACGATAATCTAATCAATAAATTTTTTAGTTCGCCTATAACTTTGACATTTGTTCGATCAAGTTGTATGATTTTCAAAGTAGATGGTTCTACTTCAGCGTTAATCTTTTGGCAGACATACCAAGGCATCACATTGGATGACGCTCCTGAGTCAACCATACAATTATGCACATTTCTGTTGAAAATTTCGAAAGTCAAAAGAAAAGGAGGTACATTCTTGCGAGTACTAAGAGTAGTAGCTTGTGGCTTTTTACTCGCAATTTCTAATGCTACTTTATCTACATTATTTACATTATTTACATTATTTACAGGGATTACAAGAAGGCTTCCTTTATCTTGAGGATCAGGATTATTTTTAGTGTAAGTCTTATGCGGAACTTTGCTTTGCACAAACTTGTTACAATTTGAATTACCATTCTTGTCGTTCTCTGAAATATTTTGCAACATCTTTTGTAACAAAAATTGAAACTTCAATAACTCATAAATAGAAATGTTAGCCCTTAATTTTTTAAGATCTTCAACAACATCATAATCTAATTTGGGGCTGACATTGCTCTGTTTAGTTTATGCTGATTTAGATGGCTTTGGAGGTGAAGTTGTAGTGTTCTCGGTAGAAGGCTTGTTTGTTTTCTTACTCCTAGTGTTATAAGGGTGAACAGTCTCGAAGTTGGACTGAAAGATGTTGTCTGAGAAGTGTCCAAAGATGTTTGGAGAAGACTCTTCTTCTGGAACTGTTTCTTGTTCAACTTCCTCCTGAGGGGTCTCAGGGGGAATCAAGTTATCTTGGGCTTCTAGAATTGTCTAAAGAGCACATTGCAAACTTTCTAGGTTCAAGCCTTCAGAGTTTGGGTTAGATCTGTTGGTGGGAAAAGGATTTCGGAAAGGAGGTTTGTAGGGTCCTTTACTCGAGGAAGATTCTTCAGTTGACCTTTTTAAATCTATAACTTGATTAGACAGTTTTTGAACAAATTTAGTTAAATTTTCCAAATCAGAGTTTTCAGGTTGTGTTTTGCTTTGAGTAGCTCTGGGGAGAATTTCAATATTCTTTTTAGAAGAAGAACTAGTTTCAGTTTCGTTGCTAGAAGAGTCCTTAAGACTAAGTATATATTTTTCAATCTGACTAGCCTCCTCGAAGGCTTCTAACAACGTGGCCTTTTTAGATCGTTTTACCCAAATATCTATACTTTGATGTAACGCTTTAGTGTAGTAAGCTATTACAAGACTCTCAACGGGCATAGAATCTGCAGGGATTCGATTTTTGAGCGTTAAGAATCTTTGATTAAAATCTTTAAATTTTTCTTTTGGGTTCATTTTTAAGCTTGAAATATCCATGACTAAGACTTCTGGAGGTTTACCATCTCTGAATTTTTCCAAAAAGCATGACTCAAACCTTTCCCAAGACACGATGGTATGGGGTTGTTCCGCAAAGTACCAAGTGGATGCATTACCCTCAAAAGTATAAGGGAACAACCTACAGACAACGTCTTCATGTTCAACATTGCGGAGTCTAATGGCTAACATAAATTTTTTGATATGATCTTCAGCTATCTGTTTTGAATCAGGATCAAACTTGGGCAGCCATTTCTCCGGGTTCTTAGGTAAAGGGTGTTGGGCTCCAGGTACAGCTACAGCATCCTGGTCCAACCAGGGTCTAGCAAGGTTGTTCTGATTTTCCATTGGGGTAGTGGGTGTGGAAGGCTGAGAAGGTGAGTTGCCTTCGTCAAAAGAGGAATATCCTTTAGAAGAGGAAGGAGACGAGGGAGGCAGTGAAGGAGGTATCCCAGATCCTCCTGTAGCAGGATTTGTGATTGGATATGTAGGATTCACAGTGAGGTTAATGTCACCTAATTTTTCTCTGATATCAGAGAAGTCTAAAGGTTGACCCCACGGACGGTTTGGTTGCCTAAGACGAGCTAAGGCACTATGTGTTTTAATAAGAGACTGGCGGATAATATCTTGTGTGTCACCACCTATAGGATTAGGGGTTGTTGGCTCAACTGTGATCTGTGGATCTTCGGTTGAAGTAGTTATTGTTTGAAGGGGAATATTATCTTGTGAATGGATTCTAGTCACTATAGGTGAGCGATTAGGGGGGGGAGGAGTCTTGTGACCGCCTTGTGCCATTAATTAAGTTCAGGCCCTCCTTCTAGCGCCATTTGTTGAAGGGCGAAATTGACCGTCCGTCAACTGGGAGAGTGGAACCGGTCCGGGGTTGTCTAATAAACCAAGCCATTTGGAATGAACCACCCTGGCGGGTTTAACAGCTCCGTTGGCCGTTCTAAGGTTCTAAGAAAACCAAAGAGAAAACTAATCTAACTAAAACAAATAAAAAAAACTAAAACTAAATAAAACTAACTAACTAAAACTAAATACAAGAAACTAAACTAACTAACAAGAAATAAAACAAACTATTACTAACACGAAAACAAACTAATACATTAATCTAATTAAAATTAACTACTAAAACAAACTAACTAATCTGCTATCTAAATATACAAACTACTAATTAATACTATACTAACTACTATCTAAAATAAAACTTATCTACAAAATATACAATATTCACAAAATACAGATTTAAATAAAACCTGCAAAACTCATTAGCTTTCTGCCCTAAGACAGAGGAAGGTATTTTTTTTTTCTTTTTGATTTTATAATTTTATAAACAAGAAATAAAACTTACTGAAATTAAACAATCTAATATACTAACTCTACACATATATCTGACTAAACTTATATCTAGACTAAACTACTAATAATATACTAAACAAACAAATGACAAACTGACCTGGAAACGCTCCAGATTTGTCCTGTGTATGATGACTTCGAAGCTGGTCGGAGGAAGAAAACTCGCATCGGATGATCCAAAAGCTTCTCGTAAACGATAGGCTGTGCTGCTCTTTGAGTTTATTTACGGGACAAACAAGACATAAAAACTCATAACAATTATATGATTTATAAATCTCTGCAATAAGGGAAACCTGTTATGCAAAAACTTATACTTAATAATTCAACTTATGAAGAAGAGAAATCTGTCATTCACAAACTGAATCAAGCAATTGCTATGTTTTTTAAACACTGGAAGAAATCAGATATGGATTATATTGATTAAATTATATCATTTGCAAAAGACTAAGATAGCTAAAGTAGTCATTAACCAAATGCAAATAGATACACATAAACATAAAACAAAATATTGATATTATGAAAAGCTAAAGTTGTAGCAGAATATCAAATTATGTCTCGGTCTGTATTAAAATTCCATATCCTTGTTCTCCCATGAATGAGGATCATCATTATTACAAAAATAATAAGTATTTATAAGTCTTTCCACAAGGTAAAACCTCCCTATGGAAGTTATCAAATTGTTTACAAAATCTGGGAAGATATTCCCAAAATTAACTAAACTAGGAAATTAAAATAAAATCAAAATATCCAAATATCCTCTAAACTGTCCATCAAATCCCATACAATTTCGAATTCACCTGAAATCGACCAAAAATCACAAGTTAGAGGGATATTTGATTAATAAAACAATAAAATTTAATTCTACAGACCTAGCTACAGAATCATCTGATTCTTTAGCTAGTCTAAAATAAGATACAGGATCAGAATTAAAATTAAGCCAAATCTTTTTGATAAAATCAAATCGAATTAACAACCAACAGTCGTTTGAAAATGAATCATGAATTGAAATTGATATGCTATTATGAACTCAAACAGGATCCACTTCATTAACCGACTACAGAGATAGAAATACTCTGTTTTGATTATGGTCATAAATCGGGTAGACAGAATCAAAACCAAACAGTTTTCCAAATTGTTTCATATCCAATTTAAAAGTAATGCAATCAAACAAATCACATGCAAACATTGTGTTTTTCCAACAACAGGAGATACGATCAGATCAAAATAGAATCGTTTTAAAATTATTATAGTTGTCATGACATCAAACGATCCACGCCGTAGGTAGATTAATTCAAATAGGTGCGAGAATTAACTCATATAAAATCATAACCAGATCGATTTGGCTTTGACCACAATCATAATAGAATCTATATAAGTGATAATTGGTTATTGTAAAATGGGCAAATGAACTCGATTGGTTTTGAACAAAATCATTAATTTCAAACGAATCATGACCGAGTTTAACATAGAAACAAATCATGAATCCGGATATAACCAATCTCATTTTACAAATAAAATTCAAACAGAGTATCCATCGCAAATATGTATCCAACTGATAACATGGTCGAGCTAACAGTAAACCAATGCGAATTAACCGGCTGGGTTTTTAGCATACTCATTATGAATTAAATCTATTGATGATTTGGGCATGTTTGTACAGGCTTAGAATAAAAAGCAATGTTCGCGAAGAAACAGAGTCACATTGGAAACGATCTGAGTTGAAATCTTGTTCTTTGAAATTCATATGGCACAACAAACTGTAACAATTAACCTCATCAAAATCATTACCAATCATAGCGTATGCATTATAAAGAAATCGAATCGAAATGTGATTGTTTTCTAAATTGAGTATAAGAAACACTTCATGTCTTGAATAGATACAAACGACTTTGATTGATAGCAGAGCATCCATTTTAACTCAATCAAACAAATCAAATCCACACTAAGATCAATCAAATCGATGAAAATCTAATAGAAGCTAAACTGGGAAAAACGAAATTCCATTTAGTCAAAGCAAAGCTATGTATAGAATGCATACAATGTAATAGAACCAATCAATGTTGTGAACAGAGTTGTTTAAAACCGAATTCAAATCGTTATATAAACCTAAATTATTTACAAAAACAAGTGATATCAAAACATACATGTGTAACGACGAGGCTGCTCAATTATGCCAACTTAGAATTCACGGCAGTCGTGGCTGATTCCACATTTTTAAACAAGATGGATCATGTCGTCTTTTGTTTCTTATATGTCGCTTGTAGCTTGGGATTTTGACTGGTAAGCAGTGTAATCTGGTCCTCCAAAGATTGAATCCTTGATTGGAGAATCGGAACATCAAGATAATATCTCTCTAACCATGAACTGCATTGATCACAGGGTGGCACTGTAGATTTAGATAGAGAAGGAGAGGGTTTGGATAAATGACCCGGGGTTTCACAAGGCAACTTAATTCCTGGGTAGTTAGGGTCGTCCTGTAGGCAGGGGGTAGGTTTGACACAAAGTCATACGAGGGTTCGGCACACAAACCTTGCGAATAGGGGTATTCGCTAGCCAAGAAACGCTCCACTTCTGAATCAGAGTCCTCACTCAACACGATAGGGTTTGGTTCAACATGTGGTTTTGGCTTATTCCTTTCCATCCTTGAAATCAAACGGGCATTCTTTTTCTCTTTGGAGTTTGCAGTGAGGTTTGCCTTGGGCTTTTTTCCCATAGGCTTAACAGTCTCAACACTCTTAGTCACAGTGTGGGTAGGTCGATAGGAGGGTCAGCAGAGGGTTTAGGAAGAAGGATATGGTAGGGTACTGGGGGTACAACCTTGACCTCGTTCACCACGGGTTTGTCAACCTGTGTAGGGTTCGAATCCTCGAAACCATTCCGAGCAACGAAATTGCTCCAACAATCTTCGTGTAGACTCAAATGACAGACAATGATAAGCTTAACCAGCCCATAATGAAAAAGGCTACTATCAGCCTGATGTCTTTTGTACTTCTTTGACATTTTAAATAGGCTTCGATGCAAATAATAGGGCATATTGAGATGATATCCCATAAAAACCATAATCAAATGCAAGTGGTGTAAGAACACCAACCCGTACCAACCTTCGCAGGTCACAAACTGCTTGATTATCATCAATAAATCATGCCAACATGGTTTGAGCATAGTTACTGGCATACCTCTATCACAGGAGGTAATTTTGCCCGACTGGAAGAGCAGTGTCCATGGGACCTCCTCGACTTTGCAATTCTTGGACCATCGTTGTCCAGTGGCAGGCAAACCCGTAGCAAGACTTATAAACTGTTCATCAATTTCCAATTGTATATCGTCAACCTTGGCTCGACAGCCATCGAAGGTCATGGAAAAATGTCGAGCCACGCAAAGGTTAAAACCCTCGAAACGTTCCACAAAGATAAGCCATCCACTGTCTGCCAAATCTTGGCGGGCATTATCAAACATTAACAGGGCCTGTTTTCCATTGGGTTCAACTCGCACGACTAGTGCCATGGAGTTGAATGCATGGTAAGGAAAGGGTTCGAATTCATCAACAGACAGTAACAGAGCTACCCGAACCAACAACAATGAATCGAGCCAAAAGGGGTAAGCATAAATGCGCGCATGCGAGGGTGGTGGAGTCATTCACTGCCATGCATGATAGTTATGGTAAAGTACAACCGCCGATTTACACATCTGTTCAAACAATCATATCATAGCTCAAAAACCATATCGTTTGGCCAACAAAAGAATCAAATGGTGAGTGTTATGCCAACGCGCCAAATCAACTATAGTTTTAAAACCATCGACATTCAACGTGAAACCAACACCAAATGTTAGCCATGCGCCATTGTATAAATGTTTAACCAATGTGCCGAACGAATTCATATAGTTGACAAGCCAAACATTATAAAAAGATTAACATAAGGATCATATCATATATGTAAAAACAAAAATAAATCATAACCCCTATGCAATTCATAGAATCAATGATTAGGTAAGTCATAAAAAGTATAAATCTATATGCTCAATGCCTCACAAACTTAACAAAATCAAGTTATGCAATCAATATAAAAATGCAATGAGCATAGTTTAAAAGTCCTTTCAGCCACATAACGATAAACAAAAAGGTAAGTGTAGTAGGCAATATCGATAAAAATATCATGACAGTTCAGATAGTGATCAAAATGTGACCTCGAAAGGAGACATTTTCACGCTTACAGTCGTGAAAACTTAATGAAGAAAAATTTTCAAATGTCGCAAAAACGATCATAAAAAAAATTTGCAAGACACAGGTGTAGGCAGCTTATAGGATCATAAAAAAAATTGATTTGGCTGCCAACAACTTGCAATACACCAACTGATAGTTGGATTTCTTACTCCATAGCATTGACCCTCATCTTCAATGGACATTTCTTATAATAATTCTAATTTGCACAAATCCAACAAACAACAACCTTTATACTATTTTTTTCTTAGATCCATATGATAAATTTATCATGTCCTTAGTATTTTCACATTTTTAATATGTCAAAAATCGAGAGGTATCACATTAAATTAGGTGGTGGACCACTAATATTGGTAATTGCACCCTAGTCTAATTGTGCATCCAAAACTAAAGATATAAAATTTGTATTTAGAACTGTGAATATGATGATGGACTACTAACTAATAACATGTGCACATGCAACTGAAGGTACAACCAAACAGGTACATGTCAGATATTTCTTCGTCGAGTGAGGAAATATTAGGACAAATAGAGGCCATAAATGCGACTGCATCTAGTAGATATGATAAGAAAATAAGGACCAGAGGTGAAAAAGTCAGAATAAAATTTTGTAGACGCATGGATTTTTTTCTTGCCGAAGGAGGATCATGCTCTTATGATGATGAGAGCATAGGAGACATAGATGGTCCACTCAGGTATAAGCATCTAGTGAAACAATGGGTACCTAAGGAATTACCTCATATAGATTTTGACTTCGTTGTCAACAATAAGACATATCACATTGCACCATCCTCCCTACATGGCTTGGGGCTATTTTCCATGGACAGAATAATTGTAAAATATAATACAATAATTGAATTGATGGACTATGTTGGACCGTGTTACAATTATAACGATTGGATGTGGATGGTCTGGTGCATGCGAAGTATGCAGAGATATTCACTCGCCACAAATTATATACAACTTATAAACAAGGATAAAAATAAGGGAGTGACTATCTATATTGATGGAAGGCCTAAAGCTTCCAGCAATATCACAGGGTTTATAAATAGCACATGACCAGGGTCAACAAACAAAAAACCGAATTGCATATATGAGGGACATGAAGAGAATCGGGTAGTCCTGTGCACAATAAAAAATATATCTCCCAGGGAAGAGTTATTAGTGGATTTCCATTTGAATCGAATAGAAACATCGACTAATAGTCTGCAAGTTCTTATGCAACACCTCTTTAAGAAACCTCTACTTATTGCATTATATTTTTTTATTATCTTTAACATTGTTGTAAATATTATCTTTAACATTGTTTTTTTGTTATCATTAACAATTTTTTAAATATTTGGGGGTTCTAATTATATTATAATGTGGCAGGATGATCATGGAAAAGGGCCAACCATAGAACATATAAATGATTATCAATTTCCACTTTCATTTTATGTTGTTTTTATTACTTTCTTATATAATTTTATTGAAATAACATTGTTTTTGTTGAAATTATATGTAGTCAACAGGCCATGTGGATCATGATTCCGCTAATGAGGAGGGGTTTTATTCTTGCACCGATCTGATGCTCTTATTAAAAAAAAGATCATTAAAGCTAACAAGGAACTTATTAGCTTGTTAGATCGTCCAGAACAAACTCTCGACGTCAAAGAAAAGATCAAGCTCCTTATGTCACAACTTAACACATATAAGGTAATAACCATAATTTAAAGTGTTTTTTTTTAATGCACTCATATGTTCAATTATGATACTTTGTTCTTTAACTTTTACATTATCTCATGAAAAAACATTTTCTTTTTTATAAAGGAGTATTTGGAGCATGTTCAACCCGGTGTTGGTAGTAGTGGAGCTACAGAGACGTTATAGAGTCTGGATGCGGGCAGTCATATAGCTGCTAGAGCACTATTTACTTCTCCACCTTCCACACCTCATTTAGATATGATCCATGAAACGCACTGACAGACATCCACACCTCGATCAAAGTCTAGAGATGGTGGCAGAGATGAGGATCATAGTGATATGGTTGAGATGGTTGCATTTCCTGGAGCTAGACGTGTGACAAGCACGGGGACCCTTCCGTGCACATTTTTGGTCGACAATAATGGAATTCCATTAAAACAATCAAGACTCCCAGGTATTTTTAATTCATATTTTAATCATTTAATGTTGTCTTCATACAGAAATCATCTAGATTATTAATTTTAACTTAATGATCATATATTTTTGTGTGTAGGAAACAACCTTTTTTATAGGCAGGTAGAGAGCAAGACCTTGTCTATTTTTGAGGAAACCTTACACATGAGGTGGAATTGCCATAATTCCAACCTCATAAAGGAACTTATGGATTATATTGAAGGCCTCTTTGGTGTAGACACATTCAATAAAAAAGCAGTCACATCTGCAATGGGTGAATATTTAAAATATATGTGGGATGTTTATAGATGAATCTTGGCAAGAAATCCTAGGTATGAGTGTCCTCCCTCAACTCCAAAGAGGGAGTGGAAGGATATCATTGATGATGCAAAAGAGAAGATTTTGAAAAAATCAGGAGAACAAATAACTGGTCAACCAAGGTAAATTACAATTTTTTGAATTCAATACTAGCTTTATTTTTCTTTAGATCTAAATAAAAGTGTGGTTATATATAACATACTTGAAAATTTTGATGATAGGTTGCCTGACACTTCGAAGGAAACCAAATAAAGGATTTCCAAACATGACCAACACAAGCTAGGCTAGGGCGGCTACTCGAGGTTACAGTCATGAAACGTAAGTACCCAAACATCTTAAGAATATTATTTGTATCACCTTACAACTTTAAGGTAACTGCAGCCAAAAAAATTTAAAAACCATACCCTTATGCAATGCAGGGTGACAACTTCGAAACTGAAACCAGAGAGGAAGGCCTCCAACTTGGTTACAAGTATGGTTATAAAGTCGTGGTTCGTCGTAGGAAAAGAATGGGGCGGACCCCAAGATCCAATTTGCAGGATAAGGTAAATAAAAATCAATCCACGTTAACCTTTCGTTACTTATAAAATACATAAATGTTTGATGTCGTCCATAATTTAATGTCTTACTTTGTTTTAATTAGGGGAGAAATACTATCAATGAAACCATTAGTACTAGACAACAGAGCGTTGATAGTGAAACACAACTAGAAGATCATGGTGCTCCCCAGCAGCCCCATCCCAGTGAGGTGCAGCCCAAAGATGTTCTTGTGACTGCGGCCCACAATGGTAAAATGTCTATATATTAATCATATACTTAATAATTTTGTACATATAAATTTTGACATTTCAATGGCAGAGAATGTCATAGATGATCCTCATTGACCTAAAGATCAGGTGAACAGGCTAGCAGCCATTCCAACGGTGTCGACTAGAGGACCAAGTAAATAATTACATTGCAAATAATTAAGGATCAGGTGATAAGCTTCTATGGTGAGGTCGCCTTCGATTGGTCTAGATCTCACTTGCTTTTATGATTTAGTGGGATCATCCTAACCTCCTCACCTTATCCTCTTCAACTTATCAAAGGAGAGGAGCTCTCATGGATAAAGTTATCTTGGTAGCTTGGGAAAATTAGATTGATTGGTTTTGAGTAATTTTTGTAGCTTGGATTTTTTGGGCCTATCTTGGATTTGAGATTTGCTTTATCAAGATAGATTGTGGGATTAGAAGTGTGTGGGAAGCAAGGAAATTTTGGAAGGAACCTGACAACATCAAGGCATCTGGTTTTATATTTCTCCCACATTCTTTAATACATATATACTTTTCTTTCCTATATGAATGTTATTTGTTCATATTGTATGATTCCCTGATCACATACATAGTTTCATATCAAATAGAATATGTTATTCATGTCTTTTTTGGCTTGTGTTCCTTTGCAGATATTTCTCCATAAGCCTTGCAACAGTGCTTGGATTGCATTAGCAAATTCGGATCTTCGATATTTAAAAGGTATGTTCTAGATCCATTTCTCATTTGATAATTGAAATCTAAGGAAAGAGTAGTGTGTTGTCTTGTTTTGTTATATTTTTGTAGTGAAACTAGGGGGATTCATTTGTGTCCTCACTTAACAATTAGCCCAATAACAAAATTGGTGACTCCGTTGGGGAACAAAATTTTTTACTAATTTGTCTTGATTTCTTGCTTTGATTTCTTGCGTTTTGTTTTCTGAGTCACTGGGAGATCCAGCTTGACTCTTTGATTGTTTAATTTCACTGGAAAAACCTTCATGCTTTTTATTTTCTCCATTTTCATTTGATAGTTCCACCCTTCTTTGAGGGATAGTGCGATGATCTAGGATCGATGCACATTATATTTTTGACACAGTGCGGCATCGCCACAATGTATTTGTTCTCTGGCCTGTGACGATAAGGGGTCGTTGCTCTATGTTGGTATATAGCCTGCGACGACTGTGGAAAAATTGTTCTTGGTGGTTTTCCTTGCCCAGATCTATGACATGGTTCTGGGGTGAACTTTTGGGTTTGATTATAGTTTTTTTACAGTCTGCTTGACATTCTTTGAGTTGATTTTAGCCATCTTTGCTTTGTTTTAGCTTGTTTTCTTTTGAAAGATTTTATCTCTTGTTTTGAGTATCTTCCAGTTACAAAGCATTGTTTTTATTTAGAATTGTTTAGTGAAATATCATTTCTTTTTCTGAATAGTTCGTGTTAAAAGAGAAAATTTGTTTGGATTGCTCTTTTGTTTTGAAGAAACTTGTTATCGCTTTTAGTGTCTCTTTGAAACAAAAAATTCTCAATTTCTTGTTTTGCATTAGATTGGGGGCATCCTTGCATTTGAAGTAGCGAAATTGCATGGTTTTTGGCATTTTTGGTCAATTATTAAAAAAAAAATCCCCCTCATGGTCGGGGGGGCCAAGAATCATGTATTGGTGTACAGTCTCTTTGGCTCATTTCTTGAAGTTCTTGATATTGATGAGTTTAATAAAATTTGGGACATTGTGCATCTGGGAATGATAAACGTTTTCTCCTTCTCGTAGTATAGCTTTCATCGAAGTGAAATATTTTCATTCACATTTCTTTGCATTGTTTAGAGTCGGTCAAAACATCATTTAGTCCATGCAATTTTCCTCTTGAGTAACAACAGCCTTAAAAATAAAGCGCTTATAAAAATTGATTAGACATTTTTATATTTTTTGGTAGAAAACCTTCATTAGATTACTTGTAGAGATTTGGAATAGGTGTGAAAGATAACTTTCCAAAGAAGCAAACAAACATAGAATCTTGCATTAGGGAGTGGTGAAATCCAATTGCTACATTTTTCCCTCGGAAGCCCTTTTAACACAAGGGTCAATCACGAGGTCGCATTAAGACTCACAGAGTTACTCAACCTACTTTGTTGGTCTTGCTATAGAGATTGTGTGTATTATTGGGGGTCACTTGAAAGTATACCCACAATGATGAGTAGAAGCCTTTCAAGTTGATTTCGGGCTAGATACCCTGCCTTTGCATGTGGATTGCGCTATTGAATTTTTCCCCAGGCATCATTGTAGTAATTGGTAACCTTAGTGGCCTATCTCTTTAGGGTATTTATATGAGGTCATTGTGGAGCGGAAAGTCTTCACAGTACCTGGAATCGACGTTGGCCAAACTCACTCGGGCTCCTTGGAGGGTGTACCGACAATTATGTGTGGGATCTTGCACCAAGGTATAAGTCTATTAAGCATGTCATCGACATAAATTTTCCACCCACTCTATCTCATCCCCTTCGTACATTGTTCCCGCAACGTTGGATTTCATCACCAACTAGTGCGTTCATTGTAAGAAGGTTTTGTTTGCTTGTTTTCTTACTAGATTTTTAGTGTGTGTTGTTTGTTTTCCCTAGCATACTCTAGGTTGGATATTTATTGAATGGAATCAATTCCTGAAAGGACCAATCAACGAACCCCTTTTCCAGGGGAACCTTTTGTTTTTCCTTCTTATGGAAATGTTGGTCCTCCTTACATCGCTACTTTGAGCCTTCTAGGTCTCACAATTGGATTGTCGGTATGGTTGTTTTCCACTCCAGTAATCCTGAATGCAGCAAGTGCTTCGGTTGTAAGCACTTCCCCCAAGAACATCAACCTCATGTTAATCCTTCACCTTCTTCACCAGTAAGATGTTCTTTGCCTTCTTCACTTGCAAGGTATTCTTTTGTTTCATCTTCTTCACCGAGTGAAAGCTCTGGAGCTAGTAACCCAATGGATAAGAAGAAGAAGAAAACGAAGAATAAGAAGAAGAAAAATAAGCAAGGGTCCAAACATCCAACCACTATCGGCCATATTGGAAAGCAACTAGTTACTGTTAATCATGGTGGGAGTGTTGATGATGCCAAGATCACCCAAAAAAACCGTAAGCACAAGTACCCTTCCAAGATTTTTAAGGGTATCCATCATCTTAAGGATTTCCCTAGTCTATCCAAGGTTATAGAAGCATGTTTTACACACCCTCACCAACCCATGTCATCAACCTCTAAACAACATGTTGATGACCTCTCGTCAACTAGTCAGGATACCATTAGGAAGAAGAAAATTAGCGTCAATTTCTCATGCATGTTATGCAAAGGGAGTCATCTAACTCACCTTTCCCTCGTATGGACAAAGCCTCAAAATTATTGGAAGACATGATTGTTTCACAGCCTCCACTTTTAGCTTCTTATTGCAAGCTTACTCTCAACCCACCTGTAGTTGATGGAATGATCAATCTTGCCCCTTCATCGGTCTATCTGGTTGATCATGTAGTCAATCTGGTCATGTCCTTAGTTGAACTAGTTGACAAAGTGGTTGATCTGATCTCATCCTCGGTCAATCCCACTCTCTCGTTAGAGAGTGCAACCCAAGCGATTGATTTGTTTCCACCTTTTGACCCCATTCTCCCCTTGGAGAATGAAACCGAAGTGGTCGATTTGATGTCATTATCAGTCGATCCTACTCTCCCACTAGAGATTAAACCCGATACTACCCATGTTTTTCTCGTTCATACATAATCTACCATAATGGGGGACATTCCTCCTTCTCCGATGGAACCTCCTCCGAGTAATGAGGCCATCCTTTTTGTTTGGGGTATGCTAACTGGACCTCATCTTCCCTCTCATATTCCTTTCAATATTACGGTACAGATTTGTGTTCATGATGTTCCTTAGACGTTGATATATGAAGGTTCGTCCAATAGTATTTTTTCCTCTATTGCTTGGCAAGCTTTTAGTTATCCTCAGCTTGTGCCAGTTACATAGAATTTGTTATCTTTTAACAGAAGAATGAGTCACCCTTTAGGGATCTTTCCTTGGTTTCCTATAACTTTGGGTGCAAAAACTGTCTTTGTTCATGTCATGGTAGTCCAAGACCCCTTGGATTTTGATTTACTCCTTAGGCGAGATTATGTCTATGCCATGAAATCTATTGGGTCCATTCTTTTTCATGTGATATCTTTCCTGCACGATGGAAGAATGGTGACTATTGATGAACTTTCATTTTTTGGCCCTGACTTGACCATCAACTCAATGAACTCCCTAAATGATTCTTATATACATATGGTATCACCCTTGCCACAGATCAATTATGTGGCATTGTCTCCCATGCCTTCAACTTTTGATGAAAATGAGCCTCTCACTATAAGAACTCTCTTATGACTTGTATCTGATAGTTGACATGGTGATGTCTGCAGTAGGGATATTGGAGCCTACCCTCCTTACCCCTATCATGACCCTCAACATGGGTTATTTTGAGAGTGTGTTTCTTCCATCGAGTGAATATCTCTTGGAAGCCATGACTGATTTTTTTTCCCTTGAGCATGGTTTTCTAATTTCAAGCTCATTAAAAAATAAAACCAGTTGTGAGGATAGTTTTGCATCTCTATGGCAACCTCGTTAAAAAATGAAACAGAGGTCATGAGGATAGTTTTTTCATCTCTATAGAAACCTTGTTAAAAAATGAAATAGAGATTATGAGCATAGTTCTTGTTTCTGTGTCAAGATCATTAAAAAATGAAATAGAGGTCTGGGGATTGAACCTGGATTCTCAAGCATAGTTCTTGTTCCTATGTCAAGCTTGTTAAAAAATGAAATAGATTTTCCCCCCTCTCTATTTGAGTCAAGTCCTTCATCTAGTATTTGAAGCTTCATTTCATCTGCCTGTGTTGTTGGATGAGACGAAGCTTAGGGGGAAATTATTCCAGCCTCTGGACTTCATGCTAAAGTTGAGACACTAGCTTCTTAAGTTAGGGGCTAAGTACCAACCATGTAAATCTATGAACCATGCATTGGGAAGTCTCAAGCATAGTTTTCTTTGGTTCAAACTTGTGTAAAAATGAAACCACCTACCTCAAGCATAGTTTCCTCTGGTTCATGCTTGTGTGGAAATGAAACCAGTTCAAGCATACTTTTGGCTAGTTTTAAGCTTGTGTAAAAATAAAATTTATCCCAAGCATAATTTTGTTTTGTTTTAAGCTTGCGTAAAAATAAAAACAATCCTGAGCTTAGTCTTTGTTCTTTCTCATGCTCGTAAATATATGAGAATAAGTTACCAAGCTTAGTCTTTGTTCTTTCTCGTTCTTGTAAGTACCTAAGAATGTAACTGAGTAAAATTTTATCACTTGTTCGGACTCGTAAAGGTTATACGAAAAAGGAACCCCCTGGAGTTCTCTTTAATCTCTTTTCAGACTCTCTACACATGAAAATATTTTCAAGCAATCTTGTTATTTACATGAAAAGATTGTTGAGCAATCTTGTTATTTTCACGCTCGTTAAAGTATTATAAAGTGTGTCTGATGAGCGGTAGGTTATCTCTTTTCAGTCTCATCAGACTAACTTACAAAAAAGGAACTTATGGATTTCTCTTTAAGTGTTTTTTAGACTCTCTAAAAATGAAAAACCACGAGTTTTCTTTCTTTTGACTCCTCAAACACACATCGAAAGTCCCATATGGTACCGAACCACTCCTTCCTAGGGTTCGTTAAATATACTCTAAAGGACTCATCCGAAAGATGAGATTACAGTTCAAGCAGATGTTATCCTCCTCAAGCTTGTGTAAGAATAAAGAGGTACTTGTTGGGGGGATAATTTAGAAAGAAATGTGTCTAAAATTGTATTCATTGGAAGAGTCATCTTTGAACATGACACCCTTTCACTCGCTTTGTTTCTAGGTTGGAAAATTCATTTGTCTCTTGATCATACTGCTTTATAATATTACCCTTTGGTATGTGATCTCTTTTGTTGAGTCAGTATTTCCAAGACAGTTGTCGTGTCATCAATATGTTCAAAGAGAAGTTAAACCCAAAAATCCTTCTATTGTGTCGGCCATTTCTTCAATCCTTAAGCCTTCTATTGTGTCATCCATCCCTGTGTCAGTCCTCAATCATTTGTTACTCTGGTCTACTTCAAATCTTGTTACATGTTTCATGTCATTGATGGAGGATACATTAAGGCCTTCATGTGACAAGTCTTTTCTTGTCGACTTCAACTCATCATCTAGGAATTAGACTTAGAAACTAATTAGTACCATGGAACTTGCATGCCTCAATGGCAGGTTTTCTCACTTTCGACAGTGGGTTTTCATTATTGACCCATGACCAGGAGATTCCGTCGAGTGTTTGACTTCAGATCATTAATTCACATTCGTTGGATTGTAGTAGAGTACCTTGGGGGTCATTGACATTAATGGTGATTTCCCTCGCACTTGTTAACAATATTCATTAGTGACTGATAATCAAGTGGTTTCTACCATGTTCGACTTCAGCACATGTATTCACATGGTTAAATTCGTACTATAGAGTGGTGGAGATGAAGAACCTAGATCTTTCCTAATAGATTCATGTTGCATTGGAGTATATTCATATTGTATTGTTGCATATATCCATAATGTATGTCTCATGGCTATGTTCAAATTTGAGTCTTTAACACATAGCTCCACAATGTATTTTTGGTGGCTATGTTTAGATTTGATTCATATTGGCATGGATCCACATTGTATGTTTGGTGTCCATGACCTGTCTTACTTGACATCGATCTTTGCATGTCGGCATTTATTCTTTGAGACACTTGTATTCTGAGTATGGGAATGCCTACCTCAGTGATGATATATTATTGTACTTTATTTCCTTGTTTTTTGGCAGGTTTCCGATCGACATGTTCCTTGTTCCCTATACACACTCAACAAAGTATTTCAGTTATCACTTTGTTCTAACTTCATACTTTGGAGGGCTCTCTGTTACACATTATTTTCATAACCCTTATGAATATTAATGATGTAAACCTATATGTTGTCTTCAGAGGGACCAGTGGCCTGAATTCATGAAGAAAGAAGGAAGAAGAAACTTTGCCTGAGAGAATAAGTTGTATTTCCCTTTGTAAAAACCCTATTAAGGAAGATCATCGTAGGTTGCACTATATATAGGGTGCGACAATGCCTGATTGTTGCACCATGCTCTAAAGCTAGACTACGACGTCATCGCAGGCTACACTATAGCAAGGGTGCGATAATTTTTGTACGTGGGAAAAATGAGCATCTTCTCGATGCTTCTAGAAGGAGAAGCTTCTATGGTGAGGTGGCCTCCAATTGGTTCGGATCTCACTCACTTTTCTGATTTAGTGGGATCATACTAACCTCCTCACCTTATCCTCTTCAACTTATAAAAGGAGAGGAGCTCTCATGGAGAAAGTTAGCTTGGTAGCTTGGGAAAATTAGCTTGATTGGGTTTGAGTAATTTTTGTAGCTTAGAGTTTTTGGGCCTATGTTGGCTTTGAACTTTGCTTTGTCAAGATAGATTTGGAGTAGCTATCAGATATACAGTCTCAAAATTCATGGATTATAAGTGTGTGGGAAGCAAGGAACTGTTGGAAGGAACTTGACAACGTCAAGATATCTCATTGTATATTTCTCCCACATTCTTTAATAGAGATATATTTTTCTTTCTTGTATGAATGTTATTTGTTCATATTGTATGATTCCTTGATCATGTACATAGTTTCATATCAAACAGACTATGTTATTCTTGTCTTCATTGGCTTGTGTTCCTTTGCAGATATTTCTCCATAAGCCTCATGACGAAGCTTGGATTGCATTGGTGAAGTTGGATCTTCGATATTTAAAAGGTATGTTCTAGATCCATTTCTCATTTGATAATTGAAATCTAAGGAAAGAGTAGTGTATTGTCTTCTTTTGTTCTAGTTTCGTAGTGAAGCTAGGGGGATTGATTTGTGTCCACACTTAACAATTAGCCTGATAACAAGACCATGATACAGAAGACTGTCCAACACTCTTGGGAAACATCCCAGAAAAAAGGAACCAGAACAACTAGAATTTCCAATGGATCTTTACAGAAGCCATGGATGATGGGAGAAACATCAATATAGTCACTCGAGGAGGATCCAAGACAGGATCAGATGTGAAACAAGATCTAGTGCAACACCAATGGGTTAAGAAGAATACTAAGCCAAAAAACAAGTTTGATGCATGAAAATAAAAGGAAACATTCAAGGAGTCTAGACAAAAGTTTCTCAAGCAATATGTTGTGTTTACATTGGTCACGCAACAAACCTAGAACTCACCAATGTACAAAATCCCCTCCTCAATGGACCACACCAATGAAGCAAAATCGTTAGAGAAAGTAAGTAACATAAAAACTTTTCTACAATCCTGTGTTAAGTTATTGAAGGATCCATCATCTGTTAAAATATTACAAAATCTACTAGAAAGATGTAACACAGAGGAAAAAGGAAAGTTAGAACAGAAAATAGTCAAGCATCTCGATACAAGAAGAAGGACAAGCAGAGAACTTAGACCGAATGGCAACATTGGGGATTTTAATATGGTTGATATCATACTAGATTTAGGCTCTGAAATAAATTTTTTACCTAAGAATACATGACAGTGTATGGGAGAACCACGCTAGGTTATTCACCTATCTAGATTAAATAAGAAAATCAACACAGAGTGCTACCAAATGGAAGGCTTAAAGGTGTGATAGTATATTTGGATGGAGTGCACACTATGGCAGACTTTGAAGTAATAGAGATAGTAGATGACACAACACCTTGCCAAACATTGCTTGGACTAGATTGGGCATTTGATAACCAGGATATAGTAAACTTGAAGACAAGGAAAATGATGTTTGAATCAGGTGAATATAGAGTCATTGAACCATTGGATCCATCAGAAGGAGAAATTTTTGTAGAACCCACTTTTTTGGATCTGGAGGAAATAAACCAACTGTATAGAACCATCGCGCCAGAAGAGGATTATGTTAACCCAACCGTAGATAGGTTACTCAGCTAGAGAAACATTACATCATGTGATTTTGACTAATACATAGGTCAAGAGAATCGACAAAAGAGGTTATCTGAATTTTCCACAAGGAGGTGCACAAGAATAGACTCCGCAGTACGATGGGTTGGTACAAAGATAAGAGAACCTCCCAGTTTTCATTGGTTAAATGACTTAGAGGAATTTTTGAAAAAATATGAAGAGGAAGTATGAGAAAATCAGAGGATCTTAGACCTAGATATGGAACTCAAGGCCACACCTACAATATGTTGGGGTGCACACAAAGAAACCATTCAGGACTGGTACCAATTTAAATGACTACTGCGCATTAGATTTGGCGCATAGCAGGGGAGCAATAAAATGCATAGGTATGATGGACATGGAACACCAGTTGAACACTTAGAGAAGTGCAAGGAACAATGAAGAATGACACCACTAGAGGAATGGTCTCATTACTTTATCCATATATTGGAAGGAATTCCAGGAAATTGGTATATAGACCAGAAGATGCGCAAAGGTACTATAGAGTGGACAGGCTTACAACAGAATTTTGTAGTAACCTTCTCATTTGAACACAAGAACCCCAACATGGATTCAACACTAAAGTTGATACATGGAATGATATTTACTGATGAACTAAAATTTGAAATCATGACATAATATCAACAACAAAACCGATAGACGATCAAAGAGTTACTCTCATGTTATCATGTGGAAGAGGAACCACTAGATGAAGATGATCTGTGCAACATCCAGATTACAGATATTGAAGGATAAAGACAGGTGGAAGGTATATATTTGGAGTCAAAAGTATTTTTTTCACTAATCAAAGTTAAGAAAGTCAACATTGGGACAAATCACAATTCTAAAATGGTGAGTATTGGAGACTATTAGGATGAGAAAAACAATAGAAATAATAACATAGTTACTGCGAGAATACAATGACTTGTTTCCAAAAACATTTACAGAGATGAAAGGCATAGCAAGGGAGATAGGTGAGATGAATATATCTTTCAAACCTCAGGCTAGACCTGTCAGGAAAAGACCCTACAGACCAAATCCACTATATAAGCAAAAAGTGAAAGCAAAAATTGACAGAATGTTGGAAGTTGGTATCATAGAACCAGTAGAGGAATCTAAATGGATAAGTCCTATGGTAGTACAAGAAAAGAAACAAGGGGGAATAATGATTTGTGTGGATATGAGTAAACTTAATGATGCTTTCTTACATGACCATTTCCCTACCCGTTTTACAAATGAGGTCTTAGAGAATGTCGGAGGACAGGAAGCATATTCATTTACAAATGGATTCTAAAGATACCATTAGATCAAAAGAACTCTAAAAGACATGTGTAAGACTACTTTTTCTATATAATGGGGATCCTAGAAATATATAGTCATGCCATTTGTGTTTAAGAATGTGTCAGCCATAATTTCAAGAGTAGACATAGTTGCTTTTAAGGAAATCATACATCATTTTTAGAAGTATATCTGGATGAATAGAATGTATATAGTCTATTAAAGGACCATGTAGAAGTGTTAAGACTCATGTTGAAAAGATGCAGGCAATGTCAGATCTTATTGAATATCAAGAAATGCATTTTTGGAAAACCTTTTGGAATATTGTTGGGACATATAGTGTGTAAACAAGGTTTACTAGTGCACCATGCTAAGATTGCAGTCATTATAAATTTACCACCACCAAAGTCAGTGTGCCAATCAAGAAAAACACTGGGACATATAGGCTATTACAAGAAGTTCATAAAGGGGTATGTGCAGGTTACTGCACCAGTGGAAAAATTGTTAAAGGACGCCATATTTTAGTGGAATGAGGACTGACAACAAGGATTAAACACCTTAAAAGAAAAGATTGTTACAACACCTATCCTAGTATTCCCGGACTGGGAAAAGACATTTCATGTGCATGTAGATGCCTCAGCCATAGCACCAGGAGTAGGGGACTTAGACCACCCTATAGCCTTTGCAAGTAGAAAGTTGTCAGAATCAGAGTAGAATTACAACACCACAGAAAGAGAAGGCCTAGACATGGTATATGTACTTCAAAAAACTAGGCACTATTTAATAGGTGAACACTTTAAAATGTTCACAGACCATTTTGCCCTCAAATATCTAGTCAACAATCCAATGTTGGGGGGCAGGATATGTAGATGGCTATTGTTATTCCAATAATTTGACTTCAAAGTGATAGTCAAATGAGGGAAGTTGAACGCAAGATCTGATCACTTGTCAAGGGTAACTAATGTAGAAGAACCTACCAACTTGGAAGACAACTTGCCTTATGCACAACTATTTTCAGTATAGGTAGTTGATGAATATTTCATTGATATTATCGAATTATTAAGTATAAGGGTTGCACCACAAGACTTTATCACTGTGCAAAAGAAAATTTTGGTAGTTAGAGATGCATACTATCAACTTATTTCAGGACATTTATACAAAATTGGTGCAAATAGAATTATGAGAAAGTGTGTATTGGAACATGAAAGGCCCAAAATTTTGGTAGAAGCTCATGAAGGTATAGTTGGAGGACACTATGTACGAAAAGTTGTCGCATAGAAAGTATTGTGTGCAGGATTATGGTGGCCAATAGTCCATAAATATGCCAAGGAATATTTCCAAAAATGTGATGTTTGTCATAGGGTTGGCAAACCTAACATAAGGGATGAGATGCCTCTCAGACCACAAGTGACTCTGCAGATATTTGACAAATGGGAAATAGACTTTTTTTGGACCAATCAATCCACTAGAAAAAGGTCAGTAGCTAGATATATCATTATTGTAACTGAATACTTAACAAGATGGACATAAGCAGCACCAATCCAAGACTTTAGTGCACAGACAACATCACGCTTATTGTTTGAGCAAGTAATCACCAGATTTGGATGTCCCAGGATTCTGATGAGTGACCATGGAGCTCATTTTATCAATGATACCATTAGATATATGACTGAGGATTTTGAAGTCTGTCACCAGAAGAGTACACCATATCATCCTTGGGAAAATGGAACAATAGAAGCTTTCAATAAGATCCGGAAAATGCTCTGACTAAAATCTGCAATGTCAACAGGGATGATTGGGACTTGAAGATACCAGCAGTACTATGGGAATATAGGACCACATGTAAGAAGCTGACAGGACAGACACCATTTATACCGGTGTAGGGCAGGAAGAATTAGTACCATTAGAATTTTTAGTACCCAGACTGCACATAACAACAATTACCAACATGACAGAAAGGTGTGCAATACAGGAAAGGTTAAGTCAACTAATGGAAATGGAAGAGGACGGGATTCTAGTAGGATTTCAACAGGAAGTACAGAAAGAAAGAGACAAAGACTGACATGACATACATATTAAAAAGAAGAGTTTCTAGGGAGACCTAGTTTTTCTCTAATTTTTTCAACATCTTGGTAATTTTAGTATGCATTGGCTAAGGCCATATGAAGTAAAGACTGTCACATATGGGGGATATATACAACTACAAGACTTGGGAGGAACAAAATTGAAAGTAATGATCAATGGTAGTCGGTTGAAACTATATACAAGGACAATCTGCCTACTAACCTTTAAAAGTTACAACGCAGTGGGAAAGGCATGTATATAGTGTCTCATAGCAAAGATTAGGACAAAAATATGATAAAAAGGAGAAAAAGGAGAAAAAAGGAATACAAAAATAGAAAAAGGAAGAAAACACACAAAAAGATGCAGAAGTTGACTGAAGCATAAGAAAGTGTGGAAAAAGTCGCATGCAACAATTACTACGACAATATAGGAAGACACCGCGCAAGAAAAATTACACTTGGTGCAAATGCACGCAAAAAGTGAAAAACCAACAAGACCAGGTCTATAAAAGGTGCAATTCACATGTTTATTCAACACTTGGCAATTTTTTAGCACAAAGCGGAATACAAAGAGCATGTCCTAGCTAGAATTTTACAAAGAATCAAGCGAGTGTGCGAATTAGAGAGACAATGACCCCACCAAAGTTCGGTGCTCCAGACCAGTATGTACGGGTTACTCGGTAGGGTCAGAGGTGCAAGGAAAGAATGAGACAACCCAAAAATGTGGTCGAGCTACAAGATTTCAACACCTCGAACATAGATTCAATCAAACCGACACAGGTTGAAGAAGAAATTCAAACAACACAACAAGGGGAAATAGGGCAGAGCTCCAAGGATCGAAATGGTATTTCGAACCCTAACCCTGAGACGCATGTGAATCCTGATGAAACAATGGAACCGCGATAGACCCATGAAGGTGAGGAAGTGTTGGTTGAGGATATCACCAACCGGTCGGAGTTCGAAAGGAAAGAAGAGGATGTAGACCCAGCAGAGGTAGGCCCATCTGCTATGGGACAGAAAAGGAAGGCACAGAATGCCATGGATATTACACTCCCATATCTCCTAGACATAGTGATCAGTGTGGATGATATGCTAGGAAAGGTACCAAAACTTAGGTACACAATGTAGATTTTAACATTGTACAATATTTACTACAAACAAATTTTTAGTAAAATAAAATAAAAGATACAATGGAAAATACAAACATTACACGGATATTTTTCCCCTTGAAACCCAAACTGGAAAAACCAACATATTCTATATTCATTCATAGTGATACATTGTTTACTATACAATATACAAATAGTATCCAACAAAATCAAAACCCCTAACCCAATGGCCTGTATTAGTCAACAACATTAATTCCTTAACCGAAAATAGAAAACCATCGACAAAAAGCATGTGCTGAAAAACCGCCCAACAATGGACATGGAAATCGAGGCAACACAAAAAACAAGGCCCAAAATGTGACACTACTACTCATGCAAATAATATAAGGCATACCCAACATTCTCCCACTTGTTTCTTTATTTGCATACAGGGGGTTACAGGGTTACATAGTCAACAATCCAAGGAAACAATGCCCATGGATTCTCAGTGCTCACAGATTTTGTTAATAAATCTACAACATTCTTCAAACTGTCCACCTTCATTAGCAATACTTTATTTTCTTCAACCATGTCTCTCACAAAGTGATATTGAATATCAATATGCTTTGTCTTTGAATGATAAGTTGGGTTCTTCACCATAAAAATTGCACTCTGACTATCACAATCTATCCTTACAGCTTTTTGTACCAACCCAATACCTGAACACAATATTTGTAACCATATTGCTTCCTTACTTACATGAGTGGTTGCCATGTACTCAGATTTTGTAGTTGAAAGTGCCACTACAACCTGTCTTTTTCTCATCCAACTTATTTCTCCTCCAAACAGGTTAAACACATACCCGCTTGTAAATCTCCTATGATTGAAATCTCCATCTCAATCTACATCCACAAAGCCATGTATCTCCACCACTCTATCCAATATTGGTCTTCCTTGGTAGCACAATCCATAGATAGAAATGCTATGTAAATACCTGAAAACCCTTTTTACTGATATCCAATGCTCCTTCCCTGGTTTTGACATATGCCTGCTCAAAACTACCACTACATGTGCAATGTCTAGTCTAGTACATATGATTGCATACATCAAACTGCCAACTGCACTCGCATATGGAACATGAGACATGTCCTCCTCATATTCCTGTGTCTTGGGACACTGATCCGCAGATAACTTTACATCAACAGGAATAGGAACCTTGACCGGTTTACATTCCTGCATATTAAACATCTGCAATATTGTCTCAACATATTTTCTCTGATTTAACCAGAGTTTCCTCTTTTTTCGATCTCTTTTAATTTCCATGCCTAAAATGAAATTTGAAGCACTGAGAGCCTTCATGTCAAATTTAGAGGACAACTGAGTTTTCACATCCTGGATAATCTCCTTGTTGGTTCCTATTAGCAACATGTCATCCACATACAAGAACAAATAAATCAAATGATCACCAATTAATTTAAAATACACACAGTGATCCTCTTTGCTTCTTGTGAGGCCAAGTCCCATCATATAAGTATCAAATTTTTTATACCACATCCTTGGTGATTGTTTCAAACCATATAGGGAATTTTTCATCTTGCATACCAGCTCCTTCTTTCCCTTCATAGCAAATCCTTTTGGTCACTTCATATAGATTTATTCTTCCAGATCCCCATGTAGGAATGTTGTCTTCACATCCATTCATTCTACTTCAAAATAAAATGCAGCAACAATAGATAACATAAATCTTATAGAGGTTAACTTGGAAACAAGAGAAAAAATCCCACCAAAATAAATTCCCTCAACCTGGGAATAACCCTTTTCTACTAATTGAGCTTTGTATTTCTCCACTTTTCCTTTTGCATTCAACTTCTTTTTAAATACCCATTTGTTGCCAATGGGATTTCTTCCAGTCGAAAACTCCACTAGATCCCAAGCCTCATTCTTATCCAAGGCTACCATTTCTTCGTCCATGGCCTTTTTCCAGAGATTTCTATCCTATGAATCCACTTCCTCCCTGAAAGTTCTAGGATCATCATCAGTAATAGACAAAGCAAAATTTGAGCGTAAATCAGGTGGAGTATACCTTTTCGGTAGCCTTCTATCTCGAACTGATCTCCTAAATACAAGGATGATTTTAGGGGCTAAATTTCGCTCATGGGCTAATTTTCCATGGTTTTCCCAAAAAGAGATTCGCTATTCTAAAAATGATTGGCCCAAATTATTTAGGATAAAATTATTTTACCTTAAAAATTGCCAAAATGTTATACAAACTATACATAATCCTTAGAAATTTGAATATTTTTACAAAAATATCGCCAAACATTTATAGTTGGAATATGATGGATTACTAAGATTCACCAAGGTTTCTACATTTTAAAATAAATTTTCATCCTTAAAATCATCCCTGCCTAAATACTGGAGTATGAGAATCTTCTTATTTTGATTCCTGGTCTTTTGTAGAGTGTGATTTATCATCCTTTAAATCAAGATCTATTTTCTCTGGTTCTTCCTTACTTGGTAAGACTTCATGTTTAACAACATCCTTCATTTATCTAAATACCACATCTTGGCTATACACTACCTTCTTATTTTTTGGGTTCCAAATCTTATAACGTTTGAGACCATCTTTATATCCAATAAAGATACACTTTTCAACTTTCTTATCTAGCTTACTCATGTTTTCCTTTGGAACGTGAACATATGCATTACAGTTGTTGGCCCTTGACCAAGTATTGAGGAAACCTTTGGTCAGGTTTGGACCACGTTTTGGACTTCGACACAATGGTCGAGGAAGGAGTGCCTAGGCAGAGGTCAGATCGCGGATCTCACTGATTTTGCAGGCTATGTGGACCCAGTAAGGGGTTCTTTAGGGTTTTTTTAATGGGTTTATGGGACGTTGTACCATGGGGTCTACCCATGATTAGGCCTTATTGCAAGATATTGTAAAAGTATAAATAAGTATGAATGTATTGTAGAAGGTAGCCAGAAGCCTTCGAAGCTAAGTGCAAGTGACTTGAGTAGATTTTTCCAAGGGAATGTTTGTGTGTTAAAGCTTTGTTGTCTCTATGCCTTGACCTAGTTTGAAAGGAGGATATGGTGCTCATTGCACATATCTCATGTCCTATGTGAATCTCGACTCTGTGGCTTGGTGCATAGGAGTAACAGAATGTAAGAGATTGACAAGTAATAAAGAAGACGAAGCGATTGGTGGACATAGCCCCACACTGGGGTGAACCACGTATATCTTGTGTCTTTGGCTTGCTTTGTGTTGTGTTGTTTATGTTATGAATATGCTCAGTTCTTTGATTATTATGTATGATAGATAGATCTGTTATTGCTTAAATTATTTACTTGTGTTAAGGGTAATTGAATGTTAGATCTACTTAGTGCTAAGTTCTCTGGATATATCCTCATTTATTTTTACTGCGTCGATGTATCTTTGAGTATGTTCGGTGATGTTAATAAATATAATGAACTAATGCATCTCACCTTCTGAGTGTTAATAGAGTACTCTGTGAAGTGTTGTTATCACAGATATGTGTCCCATCTTGGTTACAAACACCTGCGTCCTATAACCCCCCCTTTATCTACCTTGGGTGAGACCTCGCCTGCTTCGCAAGTGTTGCCGAAAGGACTGATAGTTGAGGTTTTGTTGGTGCGTTGTTAAGCGTTGAACTCTAGCTTTGACCCTGTGATAACAAATAGTTCCATTGTCGGGACTGAAACTATTATTACTGGGAATTGAAGTAAAGAAAAGAGAATATTTTTGCATAGATCTATTGCTGAAGTGCGCAGTACTCTACTTAACTTGCAAACCTTTGTGCTAAGAAAGAAATCTGATCTGAAGAAAAGAGGTAAGATCCAAAAAGAGGTAAATATTTGTGCTCAGATAAGAGCAAGAAAAGTGAAAATTTTTGTTTCAAAAGAATGAATTTAAATATGTTTAATAGATTGTGTCCTAGTTTGAAGGCTAGGGCACAGTTGGAAGAAAGATTTGATCTGGGTAAAGTTAATAGAAATGAAGAAAGATATGTTATTCCTATGCATAGAAAGAATTTTTGGAATAATAAGTGGATGCAGGAACCTAGAAAGAATTTTTGTAGATTGCAAGTCCATCACTGTGATCCTAGTGCGCAGTACAAAAGAGTTGGCAAACATTTAAAAGAAAAAGAGGATTAACTTTGTGTTATAACTGTAGAAGACCAGGACATCTTGCTAAGGAATTCCCTGATGCAGGTCCTATTTGTATTTGTTGTAAGATTGTTGGCCATGAGGTTGAGGATTGTCCAAGGATGATTCCTAAAGTTGAACGAATGAACATGAGAGAAGAAAACTATGAAGAAATTCAAGAGACTAAGAAAATGTTAGAAATTTATAAAGAGAAAAGGTCAGAGGAAGATAAGACTACGTTATTACAGTTGAAAGAAACGATGGGTGTTCAGAAAGATGTCAGTTTACCAGAGATCCTTAAAGTAAAACAACGCATAAGGAAAAGAATAAAAGACTTCGACATAGACTGTATCTTGGATGAGGAAACACAAGTAAATATTATGATAGAAGAGACTTGGGAAACTTTGGGAAACCCTATTGTGGTACCTTCACTAGGAAGGATAAGATTGTTTAAGGGAAAGATGATAACCTTATGTGGAAGAGTTACTAATGTACCTATTATTATTCATGGAACATCGACTGAAGAGGAATTTGAATTCATTAAGTTTGTTGAGAACATCGCCCCTTTCCCACTTTTGCTAGGTAAGACTTGGATTGAGAAGGATCAGATCAGAAGAAAAGTAGAGGAAGAAGCTACAGAAAAGAAAAAGCAAGAACTAAGGGATTTTATAGCTAGAAAAACAGATAGACTCATAGAAGAAAGAGAGGATAAGTCAAAGCAACAAAATAAAGTAACAACGCAGGAGGAACAACAAGTAAGAGAATTAGCTTTCAAGGTTGAAAGAATGCAAGAAGATTTGAAGGACCTATCCATTCAAGAAAGAAGTATTTCCACCCACGAAGTATTAAGAAAAGGGATATTAACTTCATATCCTTTGAGGGAACAACAATAGTGTGAAGTCACTATGCTAGGAGAAGATAAGAATAAGAATGGAAAGAGGATTCCATAAATAGTTAAAGAGACTCAGATCACAGGAAAGAAGGAAAGGAATCTCAATAAAAAGAAAGCTAAGTTGGAAAAGTTGCAAGAGTATACGAAGATAATATGAAAGACTTTGCAGACTGGAACCTTGTAGAAGGCAGGTTCGTAGGATTTGAACCTCGTCGTAACAGTAGGACCACATAGAATGGGACTTCGCACTGGCAAAGTTATATGACCATTGGAGGCGCCCCGACCATTAGAGTGACGCTCCAGAACAGTTAGAAAATGAATTTATGGGCTGATGGACCACTTTTGGACACTAAGACCGTGCCATAACGGACAAATTCACATTGATGGAAGCATTCCTGGCCCTTGGAAGAATCTATTATGAGGCCCCACTTATTTAACCCTTTGGACATTGTGTCAGGACCACTTTTTGTTACCTGTGTTTGACTGAGCTAACAAAGAATTTTTTAATCGTCGAGTTGTGTTATCTGAAGCTAGACCTCTCCATTTGTTTGTCTACTCCACATGTTCGTTCATCTACCTCGACCTGTCTTTTTAAAAGTGAGAATGTCAGGCGAACCTAGTGAGTTAAAGAAGCGTGTCGAGGAGGTCCTCAAGAAGCTAATGGCTGACAGGTCGTTATCTAAAGGTGTCCAGGTGTCGTCGATTAGGGGACTCTAGGATTCCCCGTTGACTGGACGTCATTCTAGCTGTGTTAAACCCATGACTGAGCAGCGAAGTAAGCATCAAGACGATCTGGCTAATGCGAAGAATATCCCGTCAATCCTACCTGAATACATTCCACCTTTGGTTGGCGTCATTAACTGCGACAGCATCCCATGAGATTATGAGTACACCATGTTCACCACGTGCATTCTGAAAGGAATATGCATAGTCGGCAGTCAGTTAGGACAGATCTCGCTGCTGAAGAGAAATGACATGAAGAACTATTCTATGCTAGCACCCCACCGCTACTTAACGAAGTCAACTGGGAAGAAGCCTTGCCTCGTCTTGCAACCATGGATTAAGGGGTTGGCACAGTCCATTATGCTGAATGTGATGAAGATTCCCCACTTTGGTCGTCACCAGGAGGTTAACACTTGTGTTAAACTCCTCTTGTCATGCTATCATGGCAGATACCTATGTCTTGACCGAAGGATTACTATGGATACAATGTTGGTCCACCAAATTACAGGTTTAATCATGAAGGGACCTAACCCTCAACAGTTTTATCCAAGGAAATCCACGGACCGCTCCCTGGCACAACGCATCAAGGAAGCTTACGAAAAAGTCAAAAAAGGAAAACGAGGTTACAAGGTAGCCTCTATATAGGATGGTGCAGTGTGCCTCGCTTGCCAACTCATAGTTGGTAAGCTTGTAAGGAAGAACTGCCCCACACAGGTCACCAGATTCATGGTGGACCTCATAGGAAAATGTGTGGAGGGAATGCAAATGAACTGGTCGAGTTACCTCGTCAATGGACTATAGAAATATTGTCGCAAAGCCTGGGATTTGGGATATGAATTCCACTACAGTTGGTTGATCCTTTTGATTGCATTGTTGCTTGGAAAATGCCTGAAGGAGCCACCTTTCCATAGATCGAACCCTCGGAGCCATGACAAAGCAATGGGAGTCCAACGTTGTGTTTCATGCATATTATCAGCAATTGAAGGTTTCCATCGAGTCATTTCCACGCATGACACCGCACACCCTGCACCAGTACAGACTAATAGAAAAATTCTGCGCAGATCCGCATTTCATATATATCACTGCGTTCAGAGATCATAACAAGGAAGAGTTATAGTCGTACTACAAGCTAACAGATGAAGACATGGAGCAGATTATAAAGGAATGGTCGGAGGAGTTCCTTGTACCTATCGTTGGTGCAGAACTCTCTGACAATGACACCAGAGGAAGCCCCATGGTCACCCAAGTTGAGCATGTCAGACAGTCCAGTGGGATGAAGAAGAAGAAGAAGCAGGAAGAAATCCAGGATATAGAGATCGATGACGAGGACAATGCCTCTGAAGAAAATGGGTCTGGATCGCTCGGAGGAGGAGGAGAAGACGAAGCAGATGGACAAGGAGGAGGGGGTGAGCAAGGAGGAGATGAAGCCACACCACCAGAATATCCCCCTACTAGAACAGTAACACTACAGAAGAGGAAGGTTTCTCCAAAGATACTTTCAGCAAGAAAGAACAGGCGCACTAATAAGCCCCAGTTAGAAGCCACTCTCACGGAGGACAATATCAGTTTAGTTCGCCAAGCTATGGAGGACCCTTCCAAGGACATCTTGCAGAGATATGGAGTGAAGAAAGAAGAGATATATGGAAGGGTTGAGAAGGAATTGAAGGAAGTATAGCAAGCTATTTGTTTGTTCCACATAGTACCTACTGCGGTTTCCTCGTCACAGATTGCAGAATTGGGGGATGAACCAACCCAATTAAGAACACTTGCAGATGCGAAAGAAGCTCGACTTTAAAAAGTCTAGGAAGAGAAGGAGAAGGCTACAAAATCCTTGAAACAAGAGAAATATGAGGCCTTAGAGAAATTACAAGGAGCGCAGTATAGTGTAGCTGCATACAAAATCGAGAGAGAAGAGTTTCAGGCGATGCTCCAGGAGGAAAAGGCCCAGCTACAGAGAAAAAAGGAGCAGTTTCTCGCAAAGTGGGTCATAGTCAAAGAGGTAGTGAGTAAAGCATGTCACTAAGTGCCAGGCTTGGCATAGGAGGAACATGATTCGGTCGAGGCTCAAGTAGTGAAGCTCGTTGAGACCATCCGACAACTTCAAGCTAGGATAACAAAAATGGAGGCCCAAGCAGTGTCGAGCACCCTGCAAGAGGTCTATGACCAGAGGGAGGAAACTGCTAAGAATGCAATAGGAAGGATAAGAGCCCTCACCTCGAAGTGCAAACAACTGAGTGATAGAAGTGAACAGACATATAAATGCCTCATTGAGGATCCAGAGCTAAGAAAGCTGGAAGCACAGTTACAAGAGTCATGGTAGCAAACATTCTTCGTGTAGGAAAGAATGAATTTTCTCACCACAGTTGAAAGAATGAAGAGATCACAGGAGCAGCATGCAGTACAACTAAAAATCACTTCCCTCTAGGGAAATGTAATGGAAATCACACATAAGTTACAACCTGTGCAGGACGAAGCCTGCAAGGTGTTTGAAGATATTGATGGACAAGGCTCGCAATTGGACCAAGTGTTTGCAAGAGTAGAACAATGCCTAGAAGGGCCTGTTACAGAGCAAACGATCCAAGGGCTTGCTGAGTAGGAGGCTCAGGCGAAGCAGCAAGTCAAGGTAGCTCGAGTTAAGCTCGAGGCCTTCAAAGCAACATTGCCCAGACTCGAGTGACTTGGGATGAGTCACAAGTGAGTGTTGGGGGTCTGTTGGCCCTCGACCAAGTTTTGAGGAAACCTTGGTCAGGATTGGACCACATTTTGGACTTAGACACATTGTTCAAGGAAGGAGCACTCAGGTGGAGCTGAGATCGCGGATCTCACCTATTTTTCGGGCTATGTGGACCTAGTAAGGGGTTCTTTAGGGTTTTTGTAATGGGTTTATGGGATGTTGGCCCATGGAGTTTACCCATGATTAGGCCTTATTGTAAGAGATTGTAAAAGTATAAATAAGTATGAATGTATTGTAGAAGTTAGGAAGAAGCCTTGAGAGCTAAGTGCAAGTGACTTAAGTATCTTTGTGCAAAGGAATGTCTTTGTGTTAAGGCTTTGTTGGCTATGTGCCTTGACCTACTTTGGAAGGAGGATATGGTGCTCAGTGCATAGATATATTGTCCTATGCAAAGCTCGACTCTATGGGTTGGTGCACAGGAGTAATGTAATGTAAGATATTGACGAATAATAAAGAATACAAAGTGGTTGGTGGACGTAGCCCCACACTGGGGTGAACCACGTATATCTTGTGTCTTTGGCTTGCTTTGTGTTGTGTTGTTTATGTTATGAATATGCTCAGTGCTTTGATTATTATGTATGATAGATAGATATATTATTTCTTAAGTGATTTACTTATGTTAAGGGTAATTGAATGTTAGATCTACTCAGTGCTAAGTGCTCTGGATATATCCTCATTTATTGTTACTATGTCGATCTATCTTTGAGTATGTTCGGTGATGTTAATAAAGTTAATGAACTAATGCATCTCACCTTCTAAGTGTTAATATAATACTCTGTGAAGTGTTGTTATCATAGATCTATGTCACAACTTGGTTACAGAAACCTATGTCCTATAACCCCCCTTTTCTCTACCTCGGGTGAGACCTCGCCTGCTTCGTAAGTGTTGCTGAAAGGGTTGATAGTCGGGGTTTTGTTTGTGCCAACAACATCCAAATACCTTGATATGTGAAAGAGAACGTTTCTTACCAATCCATACCTGTTTTGGAGTCTTTTCATCCAATGCTAATGAGTTGGATCCATTGACCAGGTAACACGTAGTACCCACTGCCTCTGCCCAGAATTCTTGCCCTAACCCGACACCACTAAGCATGCACCTTGATTTTTCCATCAGTGTCCTTTTCATCCTTTCTGCAACTCCATTCTATTGAGGTGTATATGGAGTAGTCTTTTTCCTTTCTATATCGCACTTCTTACAAAATTCTTCAAATTCATTCCCGTAGAACTCTCTGCCATTATCTGTCCTCAACACCTTAATTATTTTCTTTGTTTGATTCTCAACAAGAGCCTTAAACTCCCTAAACCTATCAAAGACTTCAAATTTCTTTATGAGGAAATATATCCAAGTATTCCTCGAGAATTCATCTATAAATGAGACATAGTACATAGATTTTCCCAATGATGGGACCGAAATAGGTCGAAAACATCATTGTGAACTAGCTGTAAAATTCCTTCTACCCTCGTTGCACCAGAAGGGAATCTTACCTGATTTTGCTTTCCATATACACAATTTTCACATAAATCAAATCCATAGAGTAGTTATACATACCTTCAACCATACCTTTACCATGTAGTAGTCAAAGACCCTTCTCTTCAATATGCCCCAGTCTTTGATGCCACCACATAACCTTTTATGCAAAGACTGTAGAAGTTATTTCTTCTTCAACTCCAATATCATGAACAATGGAACTATTACACCCATCACTAATATTGCTTCCTTGCAGCTTATACAGAGTTCCAAATGAAACTCCCTTCAACAACGCCATTTCTCCTTGAACCATCCTGCAAGTTTCCTTTTCAAATATTTTTTTTACCCCTGCATCGTCCATTTTTCTTACATAAATCAAATTTCTAGCCAAACCTAGGATGTGTAGAACACCAAAAAAATTTCTAATCCTTCCATCTATGAGCATCAACTTGACTTTTCCTTGACCTATTATTATGGTTGTCGAGTCATCACCTAGGAAAACATTACCTCCATCATACCTTTCATATTCACAGAACCACTCCCTGTGGGGAGTCATATGAAAGGATGCACCTGATTCAACCAAACATGCCTCATGACCTACATATGTGCTTGAAGAAGCCAAGTACACATCCCCTCCTTCTTCCTTGGAGGTCTTTTCTTCTGTAGAAAGATATTCTTCGGATCCCTTCTTTTTCTCAACTTTGGATCTACATTGCTTCTTTTAATGCCCTTCTTTTCCACATCTCCAACATACCTTTACAAAAAATTTAGGAGATTTAGATCTACCCTTAGACTTATATCCAACACTTGAGAAATTAGATCTATTTCTTTCCTAGGACCATCCTCTAAAAAATAATGCATATGTGCTATGTCCTTCCATATTCTTTTGTCTCATCTCCTCCGACAACAAGGATGAGACCACTTCATCAAACTTCAAGATAGTTGTATTACTACCTATGGCCACAACAAGACTATCCCACGAGTCTGGTAAAGAACACAGTAAATTGATACATTTATCTTCATCTGAAATTTTAATCTCAACAGATACTAATTGACTTACCACATTATTGAAGGCATTAAAATGCTCTGCGACCGAATCTCCATCTCTCATCCTCAAGTTATACATCTTCTTTCTCACGAATAATTTATTTACTAGGGACTTAGATTGATACAACTTCCCCAACTTATCCAATAAATCCTTGGTTGTATCTTCCTCTTACACATTTAGTAATACTAAATCTGAGAGACAGAGTCAGATTGTGCTCTTTGCCTTCTGATCCAACTTTTTCCAATCATTTGTTGAAGTTCTTGTAGGTGCAGTACCCGGATCTACTGTGGTCCACTGATATCTATCCACCAACAGATCTTCCATCTTGAGCTTCCACAACTCAAAACTTTTCCCATTAAACTTCTCGATCTCCATCTTCGAATTACGTTCCATTTCTTTTCACCTGAAAAAATCAATACCACATATCTCCCACTATAACAAGTCTTATCACAGTCTCGAGCCAAACCATTGACCACAAAGGCATCCTCGTGAAGCCAACAAAGCTCTGATACCAAATGTAGATTTTAACCTTGTACAATATTTACTGTAAACAAATTTTCTGTAAAAGAACAGAAAAGATACAATGGCAAATACAAACATTACACAGAGATTTTTCCCCTGGAAACCCAAACTGGGAAAACCAACATATTCTATATTCATTCATAGTGATACATTGCTTACAATACAATATACATATAGGAGCCAACGACATCCAAAACCATAATCTAGTGACCTGGATTAGTCAACAACCCTAATTCCTTAACTAGAAATAGAAAACCATCAGCAAAAACCATGTGCCGAAAAACCGCCCAACAATGAACACGAAAATCAAGGAAACACGAAAAATGAGGCCAAAAATGAGACATGTTTCCCAAGGAACGGGAGAGCTTCTCTCGAACCCCTACACGGGGGGCTTTCACTTGGCGCAATGCAGACACTACTACTCATGCAACAAATATAACATAGACCATGATGTGCATCATGCGGCCAAATTCCCAGATTTGGTCGAGGAGACTTATTTAATAAACAAAGGGGAAATTGGACCCCTGGGTAAGCCAATAATGGAGCCCACACAGTCGATAACCGGGTTGTATAACTTTGGCATTATGAACCTATTGGATATACCGCATTTTGGGTGTGGTAATAATGTTGAGCTCTGTGTCAAACAACTAGTCACCCGCATACATGGAGGCATCATGCGGATGGATAGGATGGTACAGATAGATGTGGCATTGATTTCCAAAATCATGGGACTATCGACATTCGTCGCACAACCAGAGGAATACCTGGATAAAAAGGTACACTATAAGGTAATAACATAGTTGGTCAAAGTGCAGTGTAATATCCCCAAGGACGAGCCCTGTTGTAATCATGTTTATGAATTGTAAATCATGTTTTGTAGGCTGGTGAGAAGAGTATTGATAAGTTGATGGGATTATGTGTTTATTAGTCCGAAGAGCCTAAGTGTTAAAGGCTGGGAGCTCATTTTTGTATATGTAATATGCAAAACATTAATAAATATTAAACATCGCTTCATGAAAACTGACCATGAAGAAAGAGTGATGGGGGACTAAGCTTCCACAAGGTGGGTAAGGGAAAGGGGGTTGAAAGGTTGGAAAGAGGGGCTAAGCTTAGGGGCTTAAGTCCTTGAGAATAATAATTTATTATTATTCCAAAGTTGTGTGACGACATATTTTTTATCCTAAGTTCCTAGAAAAGGGAACGCGTGTTTGATGGAGTGCATGCAGCTTCATGGGCGACATGTGTCGGCCCAGGCACATGCAATTTAACCTAAGAATTGAGTCGTGATGGGGGTTCGTCCTCCATTCTTTCATTCATTGTCTAAAACGTGTTAACTCTGCGTCTAATATCTGCATGCATACCTCACGCAGCTCTGAAACCCTAAACCATGAGACCTCTGTGAAGCCAACCAGTGTATTTTCTGTGAATCTCGTGGAGTGTTCTGTGTCTTCGGAGGAACCCGACACCTCAGTAATCTCCTTAGCTATGCAGTGTTTTAGCATGGGTTATTGCCGCCTATAGTGCCATACCCATATGATGTGGCTATTGTCATCCCTGTGTGAATGAGTGTTGAACCATTGTTGTTGTCCTCACCTGGTTGGAACCAAGTCGAGGAGTGTGTTGAAGAAGTGGGTTGTCAGGCCTGTGGTAGAAGCAGGTTGTCAGGCTTGTGAGCAGCTCTCTCTAGGTGAGATATTCTGTTGGGAAGTGTTTCTCTCCCAGAGAGAGTCCAACACCAGCTACGAAGCTATGAGAATTCCTGATCCAACCTGTTGCCGAGACCCAGAAAGGGAGGTGAAGCACCGATGGATTGTTCTTGTGTAGGTGTATACTCTCGGGTGGAACATGCATGTGGGGAATGAGACTCCCTAGGTAGTGGGCGTAAGAAGGCTCCTGGAGAGAATCCTTCCAGATTCTCCGTGCAATGTTCCTATAACCTCATCCTAGTCTAGGATTCCCTTGCCCTGGGTGGAGCTTGGTCCCAGCTCGAGGGTGACCCACTACTGAGCATGATAAGCAACATGGTCTAAGGCTGGGAGGTTCATGGAAGGTATGCACGTAGTTGGTGGAGTTACTACAGTTTCAAATATAAGTATCATTATGTGTTTAATTTCAATTAAAATGCATGTCTGTGTTGCTTGCAATATTATCAAGTATTCCATTGCAATCATGAATTACTATTAATACCATTATTTATGTATGTTATAAGTAATCATGTGATTACTCTGTATTGTTTAGTTAAATGTGCTAATTTGATTTAATGCATGTTATATATTTATGTATGAGAATGTTTCCACGTAGTAGCGTTTCCCGGTAGTGGGGTTGATGGTCGGGGATGTTACAATATGGTATCAGAGCCATAGTTTCAACACTGAGCCTAGATGGGCCAGATAAGTGGTCTTTGGACCCAAGGTTTCGAGTGGAAATGTTATTTGGATGGAACCAATTTCGAACCTTAGAATGTTTCTAAGTGACAAGGGGTTACTTGGTCATGTTACAAAGCTCGGGAGGAGTGACGGTAGAATAAAACCGCAGTCGGCGTGGTATTTGACCACAGAGAGAGAGAGATCAACACTTGGGGTGTTGGAGCCATAGGATCTATTTGGGAAAAAGGAGAAACCTTTACGACCATCATATCGGGAGAAGTGTAATGTGCTGAGGCACAAACTTTTGAAGGAGATATACATTGTAGATTGTAGGAAAAGAGCCTGACTATTAGATCTGTGTCCAGGAAGGCAAAGGAAAATCACTTCGGAGGATTTCTAGTGTGGAGTGTGACAAACTTTTGAAGTCCCGAAGTGTCGAAGTCGCTCATAGCCATTGATCATGAAGGAGAACATGCATCGGTAGATCGTGAAATCCGGAAGAAAGCGCTCCGGGCAAAAGCGAGCATAGAGGAGTTGAAACTCCTGAAGCCTGAAGAGCCGAAGTGGCGAGTCATGATGACGACACCTGGAGGTGATGTGGACACATAGGATGTGTGCCACATTTCAGTGAGTTTAGAACCCGTGGAAGATTGAAATAGCATTTGGAACATGACGAGTGTCACCCATCTGAATGGGCCACATATCAGTCGCTAGTTGTTACACATTATTTTCATCATCCTTATGGTCGTTAATGATGTAAACCTATATATTGCCTTCAAAGCGGTCAGTGGCCTGAATTCTTGAAGAAAGAAAGGAGAACTTTTCCTGAGAGAAGAAGTTGTATTTTCCTTTGTAAAAACCTTTTTAAGCAAGATTTTTGTGGGCTTCTCTATACGCAGGGTGCAGAGATGCATGATTTCTACAAGTTTCTCTAAAGCTAGCTTGCGACGTTTTCATAGGCTGCACTATAGCTAGGGTGCAGAAATTCCTGAATGTGGGAAAATGAGCATATTCTCGATGTTTCTAGAAGGAGAAGCTTCTATGGTGAGGTGGCCTCCAAATGGTTTGGATCTTACTCACTTTCATGATTTAGTGGGATCATCCTAACATCCTCAGCTTATCCTCTTCAGCTTATAAAAGGAGAGGAGATCTCAATGAGAAAGTTAGTTGGATTGAGCTTGGTTTTTGTAGCTTGGAGTTTTTGGAGCTTGAATATTGGATTTGATCTTTGCTTTGTCAAGATAGATTGTGAGTATCTATCAGATCCATGGTCTCAGAATCATTGGAGCAAGAAGTGTGTGGGAAGCAAGGGACTGTTGGAAGGAACCTGAAAACATCAAGGGATCTGGTTGTATCTTTCTTCCACATTCTTTAATACAAATATATTTTTCTTTCCTATATGAATGTTATTTTTTCATATTGTATGATTCCTTGATCACGTACATAGATTTATATCAAATAGACTCTGTTATTCTTGTCTTCGTTGTCTTGTGTTTATTTGTAGATATTTCTCCATAAGCGTCACGATGGAGCTTGGATTGCATTGGTGAAGTCGGATCTTCGATATTTAAAAGGTACGTTCTATATCCATTTCTCATTTTATAATTGAAATATAAGGAAAGAGTAGTGTATTGTCTTGTTTTGTTCTAGTTTCGTAGTGAAGCTAGGTGAATTAATTTGTGTCCGCACTTAACAATTAGACTGATAACACTAGTAGTCCACCATGTGGCATCCTTTGTGAGAAGGGTTAGTGGGGCCTGAGGTTACGTAACATAGTTAAAGGTCGGAGGACCCACAGTGGCATTGATCACTATACATCAAGATCAATTGCCAGAAGGCATTGTGGGGACCCAAGTTGCACGGAAGCTAATTCTCCAAGGCGGTCTCGCAATCCAAACTGCGGTTTCATTGAGGGGTTACGTGTCAGCATCAGGAGAATTGTGGGATGAAAGGCAGGTTACTCCAAACCACCGTTGCATGCCCCCGCAATTGGGAAAACGTTAAGTGATGTAACGTAATAACGTCACCTAACGTGATGTGGGAGTGTTCAGAGATTAATGGTTCGGGGTGTGCAAATGTGAAATATTCTGAAGTCGAAGGCCCGAGTACATGCTTATTGATCTAACGCTTGGTCACAACCCATGGTCGCATGGGTTGGGGACTGAGAGAAATGGGCTAGTGCCCAAAAACGTAGCAAAGCAGAGCTCCGGAAGAAGAAATATGCGAGGATTCTTGATTGAACAAGAATCACAGAGAGTGAAATCTGAATGTTTTCTATAATCAAATTTGTTTGTGAATGTTGTGGGATTTGTTAAGGAATGATGGCATGACAAATTCTTGTTGTCTAAACATTGTGTTTGCAGAAGTTAGCTAGTGCTAGAACCAATTAGATTTTCCACTGAGTGCAAATAAATGGAGGAGACACATAATGCTTCCAGTTCAGAAAATGAAGCTAAAGGGATGGATGTTCATTTGGGAGTTGAAGGGTCAAACTCCAATGGGCATGGAGACGAGATAGATAAGGAAGGGAATATGATGAAAACCATTGAAATATTGTAGAAGGATGCCCAAACTCACCGAGCAGATAGAAAAAAGCTCATGAAAGCTAAGGAACAATAGAGAGAATTGAAGTTAAATTTGATGAAGATTCTCGAGAGAATAGAAAAGAAGTTGGACAAGGAGAGAGACTCGAGAAAAATAAGGAGTCACTAGAATTCTCAGGGAAGAATATCAAGGAGTGTTGGTAGACACCATCATCACTCCCAAGGTCGCTCCAAGAGGAGGGCACACAGTAGTTAAATCCCATCTCCTACCAGAAAGCACAAGAGATCTAGAGTGGATGAACTGAAGGGAGAAATGAACAAGATTAAGCATCCTATGTTTGATGGAGAACATACGAAAGAGGAAGATGTCGAAACATGGTTTCTTGGCATGAGGAAATATTTCCAATTGCAAAATTATTCCTCTCATGTAGAAGAAAGAATTGCAATGTATCAATTGAAAGGAAAAGCATACATGTGGTGGGATTAGCTTGTGCATGTGCAACACATTAGAGAGAAAGATATCACTTGGAAAGAATTCAAGAGGTATTTCAAGAAGAACTACTTGGATAAACGATACTATGATAGAAAGATGAAAGAGTTCTTTGAACTCAAGCTGGGCAGCATAACCATTGATGAATATGAGCGAATATTTTTGGAATTGTTGAAGTATGTTTCGTTCATCAAGGATGAGACTGTAAATATTCAGAGGTATCTGAGTAGACTTCCACCTTCCATTGGTGACAAGATCTAGTACGATGACCCTAAGACTATGGAAGAAACTATAAGAAGAGAAAAATTCTTATATGAGAAGCAAAGAGAAAAGTTTGCTTTTTGGAAGGCTTGGGATGACAAGAAGAAATTCCAGATGGATCAGAGGAAGAAGGGAACTAAGCCACCCTTTTTCAGAAATAGTCCTCAAGTACATCCATCGTTTGGAGAGCCGAGAATGGCTTATGTAGGGGAACAAAGGCCAAGGTAGACGCCCATTCAGTGGTGGGGCTATCAGGGGAACCAAAAGTACAGAGATTGTCCCCACAAAAATGGCAAAGTGAGAGATTTCCATAATGTTCAGCAAGTTGAAACAGTGGAGGACATGGGCAATAGAATGCCAAGAATCTATGCATCCCTGGACAACAAGAAATCATAATATCAGTCGCACATGATTTAAGTGGAAGGTATGATCAACAACCATGCCTTTACTATTTTAATTGATTCAAGGGATATCCATAGTTATATAGATCCTAGAGTGGTGGAAATTTTTCAATTGTCGAAAAGAAAACATGAAAAGTATTGGTTAGTGCAGCTGGCTACAAGAACCAAGAGGAAGGTCACTGAATTAGTTAAGTCTTGTCCAGTGGACATGAATGGACTAAGCACAAAGGTGGAATTGAACATTATGCCTTTAGGTTCTTATGATTGTCTAATTGGGATGGACTGGTTGGACCAACACCATGCCATCTTGGACTATCGTAAAAAGGCATTCACTTTCCCGAATGAGGAAGGAAATCGGAAAATAGTCCAAGGAATTTCCAGAGTTGTTGCTATCAGAGAAATCTCAGCAATGTAGTTGAAGAAGTGTTACAGGAAAGGTTGTCAATTATTTGAATCCCATGTGGAGGAAAAACCTAAGGATAAGGTGTCAAAGATTGAAGATCGTGCGGTACTAAAAGCGTTTGAAGATTTATTTCAGGAGGTACCTAGACTACCTTCGAAAATATATATTGACTTATTTGTAAACTTGATGCATGGAGCAGCTCCAGTGTCAAAAGATCCTTACAGAATGAGCACGTCAGAGATGAATGAGCTGCAATTGTAGCTTCAAGAGCTTCTGAAGAAGGGGTATATACACCCAATTGTGTCACCTTGGGGTGCCCCGGTCCTGTTCATGAAGAAGAAGGATGGGGCGTTGAGATTGTGTATCGACTTCAGACAAATGAACAAAGTAATTGTAAAGAACAAATATCCTCTGTCGAGGATTGATGACCTCTTCGATTAGTTGAAGGATGCTAATATATTTTTCAAGATAGACCTAAGGTTAGGATATCACCAAGTAAGGATAAAGGATGAAGACATCAACAAGACTTCCTTTAGAACAAGGTATGGTCATTATGAGTTCATAGTGGTGCCTTTTGGGTTGTCAAATGTACCCATTGTTTTTATGTGCCTAATGAATGGCGTATTCAGGGACTATCTAGACAAGTTTATCATAATATTCCTGGATGACATTCTGGTGTATTCCAAGTCAGAGGAAGAGCATGAACAACATCTGAGGATGGTTTTGCAGGTGCTAAGAGAGCACCAACTATATGCCAAGTTGAGCAAGTGCTCGTTTTATCAGGAGCAGATCCATTACTTGGGGTATATCATTTCGAGGGAAAGAAGTCAGATCCTTTATGGGTATAGTTGGTTATTAAAGAAGTTTTATCACAGGGTTATTAAGGATATCTCACCCTATCACTTCCTTGTAGAGGAAGGAGAAGAAGTTTCAGTGGACAGAGGAATGTGAGAAAAGCTTTCAGCGATTGAAGCAACTGTTAACCAATGCTCAATCCTGAGGATTGCAGATCTAAATGAATACTTTGTAGTGTGTCCAGATGCATGCAAAGAAGGACTGGGAGGAGTCCTAAGTCATAATGGGTTCATAATTTGTTATGAATCCAGAAAGTTGAAAGAGAACGAAAGTGTTACACATCAAAATCACTTAGAATGTGACAGAAGTTAGATCCTTTATGGGTCTAGCTGGTTATTAAAGAAGGTTTATCGCAGGGTTCTCGAGGATAGTTGACCCTATCACTTCCTTGCAAAGGAAGGAGAAGAATTTTTAGTGGACAGATCAATGTGAGAAAAGCTTCCAGTGATTGAAGGAACTTTTAACCAGTGCTCCAATCTTGAGGATTGCAGATCTGAATGAAGAATTTGTAGTGTCCAGATGCATGCAAAGAAGTACTGGGAGGAGTCCTGAGTCATAATGGGTTTGTAATTTTTTATGAATCCAAAAAGTTGAAATATCACAAAAGTGTTACACATCAAAATCACTCATTGCAATGATGGCTAGTGTCGTCATTATAAATATCGCAAGTGTCGCGTATTGGTCATAAGTGTCACAAGTGTTGCAAACATCAAACAGTTATCTTGTCTATGTTGTCTCTCTAATGACATCGTAAAGACACTTAAGACACCTCAAAACACTAGTCTTGAAGAAGAGAAATCAATTGACAAGGAGTACAAGCCTTTTGCCACTGAAAAATACACTCAAAAGTAAAATTTGGAAGGGAGTGCTCCCCTACATTCTCTCAGGGAGCGCTGATGCTTTGTACCCTCTTCTAGGGGAGCGTTCCAGCGCTTTGTGTCCCTTTTGAGGGAGCATTGGCCTTTTTTGGGCAAAATTTGGTTGGTTGGAGGAAATCATGGAAGAATCCCCTCAATATCTGAAGGTGGTTGGATTCAAATCTAAGGTCGAGGCATGATCTTAGGGTAGATCCACCACTGAAGGAGAGGAATCCTCAACTTATCCCAAAGATATTTTGAGTGGTTAGGTCTCTCCAAGCCTATATAAGGAGGCCTCTTCATGGTGAAAGGGGAGATGGAGATTGAAAATTACACCAAACTTATGATCCCATAAGTGAGATGCCATTGAAGCACAATCAGTGTAGATTACTTGAGAAAACGGTTTGGACAAGGAGAGTTGGAAGAAGCTGCTACACCTTCATGAAAGGATTGTAAGTACTCTTCATTTGCTCTCATTAATACATATACATTCTTGGCCTATTTCTTTCAAGTTTATGTTTGTTTCAAACGAACTTGTCTTCAGTAGATGGATCTGTATTTGAGATAATATCAGTAGAATAGGAAGCTCATTGTATCTTTGTTTGTTCTACAAGACCTATGATTGAGGAGCTCAAGATTAGAGCTTAGCTTGGACTTTGCGAGGACAAACGTTGTTAACAAGGTACACATCTTTCTTCTTCCTCTTTGTATATTAGCTTAATTAGATCTAAAAAGGATATTGGTGTCCACGTTAAGAACTTTTCTGTCTTGGACTTAGGAGTCTAGAGACCAAGAGGGAATCTGCTTGTCTGCGGAAGGATTCACCTGTAATAGAAATTAGTGACTCCACTGGGGATTAGATCTTGATTTTTGTTTCCTTTCCTAGATCTTGTCTTGTCCTTTGCTCATTATTTGATCTTCCTCCATACTATCTTTGGTTCTTAGATCTGAGTGATTGGCTCTTGCTTCCATCACCTTCAAGTTGATTAGCTGAGTTGGCTTGATTTTTTTACTTTCTGGGCATTTTTCCTGAATTTTTAGAGTCCAGCGCCCCCCTACCCTTGTTACCAGAGCGCTGACACTCCTTGTTAGGTTTACACAGAGCTTTGGAACGCTCTAGTGCCCTTTACACCAAAGCGTTGCCCCTTTTTTTGTGCAAAATCCTTTAGGGTTTCTTCCTCTAAGGTTCAATTTTTGTTTTTTGCACTTTCTCAGGGTCTTATCATCTCAATTTATCTTTAACTTAGCCTTCAAAACTCTGTTTTCTAAGAATTGATCTCTTCTTGTTTGGAATTTTGATGTTTTCTTTCCTTGCCTTGAAGTCACTCTTCGTCTTTGTTGATTTAGAGTTGACTTATTGTTTTCTTCTCATTTATCTGGCTGAGTGGAAACATTTGTGAGGAATTTCAAAGATCTATGCACCATCCCATTTGATCTTTGAGGTCATCTTGTCTGAACCTTTTTCAATCTTTTTGAGCTTTTGGTTTTCTTTTTTGCAAATTTTTGTCATCTTTGTCTTTCTTGTTTTATCACCACGAGAGTGTGTTTTTTGTTTGTGTGTAACTTGCTTCTGATTGTCTGAACCTTGTTGACTTTGCAATCTGGATGACATAGGAATTTTTATATTGGATTGATTATCATTCACACATAAAACAAAAGGATAATTTTTATGATTGTTTTTGGATATTAGAAAGGAATTCTATGAGATTTTAGCATTATATTGGATTTGATTGAGAAACAAGTTGATTGAGGATTCTGCATCTTATTGTTTGACAGCAAAAAGAACATCTTTCTCTTTCCCTTAAATAAGCATTCATTGAAAGAAAGTACTGCTTATCATTTCCTATGCATCTTTTTGGGATTTGAGTCATAATACCATCAGTTTCATTGTCATACACCTTTTGAGTAAAGAACAGTGGCAAAATTAACGCTAATTAAAATTTATCTAGAACATTTTGTTTTTAGAATATTCCACCAACATTAGACTAGGATTAGCACTTTGGATTAGCTAGTGAGTAAAACTCTCCAAAGTATTCAAAACAAACATTAGCATCTTGCGGTAAGGAGAGAAAAATCCAATTGTTGTATAGGCTTTCTAGGATCCCCCTCTCACACAAGGGTTACACACGAGGTCGCATTCGGGAGAATTACGGAGATTATCCCTCTGTGGCTCAACTGTCTGTAGTGGTCGGATCGTATATTGAGGGTTCTTCTTGAAGCTCAGCTGGTTTCATTTGGTATCGGTGCTTCGTGAACTCCGAATTCGTTCGGGGTCCTATGGAGTTCTACCGATCCACTTGTCCTCAGTTCTCTCGAAGGATTTCAAACTTGTTATCCTGCTCATACATTTTGACTATACTGTTGACTGTACCCACCCAGGGGATGACTGTGAGTTGGTGTCCTCAGTTTCCATAATCTTTAGGTACTTACACGAGGTGACGGTGAAGGGAAGTATCACTGTACCTGGAACATCCATTGGTCAAACTCACTCGGGATCCTTGGAGGGTAAATCCACAATTACTGTGTGGAAGCTTGCACCAAGGTGAACATTCGTTAAGCAGGTCACCATTGTAACTGTTCCACCATATCCTAGCCCCTTCTTGACTTGATCACGCAACGTTGGATTTCATCACCAACTAGTATGATCATCGAGCGAAGTTTTGTTTGCTTGATTTGATTCCTAGATTTGATTAGTGTATGTTGTTTCTTTGTCGTTAGTTGGCCATAGATCTTTTCCATCAAATTTTTTCTACCAAGATCGACCCTCCACGTCGTTCGCATAGGGTACAGAGACTTCCACCAGAAAATATGGAAGATTCTCCCACTTTACCCCCTCATTCTATGGAGGTATCTCCTCAACAGAGCGAGGTCCACGACATTATAACCTCACAGGAGGAAATTTCCACTTCTTTAGAATATTTTTGAATTGTTACGGATCCTATGGAGGCTTTCTGCATTCCTGCGGGATATGAAAGGCATTTTATAAAGATGAATTCAGTCGGAGAACTTTTTGTCATTGATCCTTCTGAAATTCTGACCGGGTCTCGTTCAAAATCTGTGGTCAAAAACCCCCTTTGGACTTTTGATATAGTTCGAAGCCCACCTCCCACGGTGCGATACCTTTACAAATTAGGGAAAGGTGTTGATATACCTTTCATATCCCAAATACCATAAACATATGTTACCTATACCGTACCTTTAGATCATTTTACTAGAACAACCGTCAGTTCCATCACACCGTCTGTTGGTCCGGACATGCAGTTTGTTGGTCCAAGCTCCATTATTTCTCTCTAGATGGCCCATTCTACGATGGTCCCTCACGTTGTGACTATTCCCACCAGTAATGTGGTGGTTATCCAAGCTCCCATTGGTACACCACTATCATCTCAACCTTCCTCGTCACTTCCCCTTGGGTACAAAAGTACTCAATCCTTCCATTGTCAACACTACCCAAGTTATACCTGGAAGTTCTATACCTCCACAACAACCTAGAGGGACCAGTCTTGGTGGATCTAATCCATTAAGTGGCACTGGTCAATTGCTTACATCTGATTTCCAAATTCTAGGGAATCAACCTCATGCTGGGGGGCAACCTCATTTCAGAGGCAAACCTCCATTTGGAGGGAAACCTTCGTTTGGGGGGAAACCTCCTTTCGGAGGGCAACCTCTATTTGGGGGGAAACCTCCTTTCGGAGGGCAACCTCTGTTTGGGGGGAAACCTCCTTTCAGAGGCCAGCCTCCGTTTGAAGGGAAACCTCCATTTGGAGGGAAAAATCTTGATGGGGGACAACCTCAAACTGGAGCCCATCATCAACCCTCTGGACAGAATGCATCTACAAGGCCCAATCCTTGGCACACTCCTTTTCCGGGAAATCCACTATTCCCTAGGGGGGGGAAATTCTCAAGGACAACAACAAACTTATCCTCCTTATGGACAAAATGTCTATCCACCTTATGGACAAAGCCATCAACCAAATTATAATCCTCAAAATCCATCAGGTTATCTTTAGCTCCCAAATGTTTCTCAACCCTCTTCGAATCCTCTCTACTCTGGTCAGCAACAACTATATGCAGGAGGACCTACTGATTACAATTATCCACCTAATCCAGTTTATGGTCCTACCGGTGTTCCTATGCCACACCAGTATCACCCTCGGGTTAACCCACAACTACCATTCCTTGCTACTCTGGATCTCCCAGACTTGTCTCGGTTGACCAATGATCCTATACGTCATTATCCTTTTTGGCCAGTGATACCGGCTAAACTACCTTTTGATATTCCAAAATTTGACGATAAACCCGGAGAAGACCCAAATAACCATGTGATGACTTTCCATTTATGGTGTTCATCGAACTCCTTAATGGATGACTCTATCCATTTACATATTTTCTAGCGAACACTTACGGGCTCAGCAACCAAGTGGTATATCGAATTTCCACGTGGTTCTTTCTAAGATTTTAACTCCCTTGCCATGTCCTTTCTCACGCACTTTAAACTACCCATTCAATATGAGACGGGTACCGAAATCGTGACCTCCCTTCATCAGACAAACTCCGCGCATATCTTTGATCATATTCATGAGTGGAGATGATGACGAAGGTTGATCAAAGCAGTCATTCCTGACCAATTATTGGTGGAATGGTTCACTAAATCACTGTTACCCCCAATCGCTCGTGATGTCGCCATGGGTGGTGTAGTCACCGAGGAAGAGGCAATTTCTTGGGCTTAGTACTTAGATTTGGTCTATTCCCCATCTGGAACCTTGTATGAGTTAATCCCAAATGCTACCCGTGCAAATACCGATCCATCGAAACCATCATCCACGTCACATGCAGATGGAGTTATCGGCTCCGTCAAAACCCAATTTATTTCCCAGTCGACTGGATCGGAAAAACAATCTTCTCTAGCATCCACTCCCAGTTCGACCACAACCCCCTATACCTCCCCCCAAACTCAAATCTCTGAGGTGAATGTAGTTTAGTTCAATCTGCCCCTTCATAGAAAACTAGAGGTAAGAAGAAGACAAAGAGAAAAGAGAAAAAGAATAATAACAATGAACCACCAAAAGCTCAAAACCCATCACTTGCTAACGAAAAGCAACCACAATGGAAACCAAAGTTCCCATGTCTCATTTGTCGTGACGATCACTACACTCGAGACTGTCCACATCACGATGAAGTGGCAAAAAATTTCAAGGGGAATTCCCAACCCGCTGTGCTTACTCAGCCTTTTCCACAACAACAATCTATGGTTTCTCAAACCCCCTCTCCAGGGGGCAGTTCAAGCCATCCTTCCCATGATGAAGCCTCGACAAGTGCCCATATTTGCATGTTTAACGGGATTGATTTAACCACCCCCTCTATGACATACGACACACTAGTTAAACCTGACAAAGGAAAAGTCACTAATGGTACCGGTACTTTACCGGATCCATCACCATCCTTCGTTAATCCTCCATCAGTTAGTCCTCCATCTGGACCACTTCAGATTGAGAAACCTACATTCAACTCTATATTACACCCTCCTAAGAGAACTATCCATAAAGCTACCTTTAATCCTAGTTCACGTGTCGCCCATAACTACAACATTGTTGAAGATTTGGCTCAAGCACCGTGTGCTATGTCAGCATTAGAAGTTCTACATCACTACCCCAATCAACGTAGAACGCTCTTGGATACTATTGGTGATGTTGATCCTGAGTCATCCAACAATATCATGTTCAATCTAGACAATTATACATCTCGACTCTCCCACCAACTTGCTTTCCAAATTGACATTGTTGTTCACAATCAACAAGTTCACCGAACCATATTGGATGAGGGAGCCTCTACTTGTGTCATGTCTTTAGCATGTTGGAAAGGTTTAAAATCACCCGCACTTACAAGTCCCCAATGATATTACGCTCATTCGATGGGCGAGGTTTTCATCCCCATGGGATTTTATAGTCCCTGCCCATCCAGTTGGGTGGAAAAACCATCATTGTTGATGTCGAGGTGGTCGATGCTCCCCTCGATTACAACTTATTACTTGGAAGAAGTTGGTTTTATGCTATGACTGTCGTTGCTTCATCAGTATTTCGATGTGTTCAATTTCCTCATCAAGGTAAAATTGTCACTATCGATCAGTTAGATTTTTGTACACCTGACGCTCGCACTCCTGCTACCAACAATATTCCATTCTTGGGATATCACAAGATCATGTATGAACGTGTTGGTGTTGGCTTATTGAAAGACTCTATCCTTATGGGTACCTTCCCTACACCACTACCACCCACTACACATCATGTTGCCACAATCAATATGATTTCGACTACGGTTTACCAATCCTTGGAATCATCTGACCCTTGGATCGTACCTAGTCCGTTGGAATTAGATGCACTAGGTTACACCATGCCACTTATTATAGCCAAAACCTCATACGTTTCTATCCAATCCGCCTCTCCCTCCTCAGATGACCAACATCTCTTGGCGCCCGAGACTTACTCGATGCCATCGTGGTTAAATTCCTTGATGTCTTCATTCGATTACATTTCCCAAATTTTTCCTTCCGATGAATCAATAATGGATATTCTTAGCATCGATGACATACCTTAGGATGATAGCCATCATCGATCCTCTTTTCTTCCACCTCTCGAAGAAATCCAGGAAGATATGCACTCTATATTTCCCCTAATGTTGTCCAATTTCCCCAATCACCTATACTTACACAAGATGTTATTTCTGAAGGGAATTTAGGCAACATTACCTCTATAGTCAAAATAGATATTTAGATCAAGGAAGGTATCATAGAAAATATTAATCTTAATGTTAATTGTACACCCGAGGAAGTGGTTTCCTATACCGCTATGTTTAAAGAATTTTGCGATGTCTTCGCTTGGAGGTATGAAGAGATGCCAGGGATCGATCCTTCGATCATTGTGCATGAGATTAAAACCTACCCAGGTGTAAAATCTATTCGACAGAAACTATGCATGGTCCATCCTAAGAAGACCGCAGCTATTAAGGCAGAAGTTGAGAATTTATTGAAATCTGGCTTCATCTATCCTGTCCCTTTGATAGAATGGGTTTCAAAAATTGTCCTAGTTGCTAAGAAGAAAGGGACCATTCATGTCTGTGTTGATTATAGGGACCTCAATAAGGTTTGTCTGGAAGACAACTACCCTATGCCCTTTATCGACCAGATTATTGATAATTGTGTTGGTAGCATAATTTTCTCTTTTATGGATGGTTTCTCAGGGTATAACCAGATTGAAATTTTACCTGCTGATCAGCATAACACATCCTTCATCTTCCCATGGGGAACTTTCACCTATCGGCAACTACCTTTTGGCCTTAAAAATGTTGGTGCTACATTCCAGCAAGCCATGTCCTATGCTTTACATGATATCAAACATATTGCGGAGCCTTACCTCGATGACTTACCTGCCCACTCATCCAATCGATCATACCATTTCGGTCATCTACGGAATATTTTTCTTTGATGTCGGTTCTACTGCATTCGTTTGAATCCACATAGGTGTATTTTTGTTATTGAATTAGGCTGAGTCCTCAGCTTCGTTGTTTCAAAGGATGAGATTCGGGTGGATCCCTTAAAAATTAAGGCTATCTTGGCTTTACCTCCACCTAACAATCTGACACAACTCCAAAGTTTGTAGGGGAAAGAAAACTTTCTTCGTTGTTTCATTTGTAACTACGCTAAGATTACAATAGGATTTATGCGCTTGTTACATAAAGACACCCCTTTTATCTGGGATGACACTGTTGAACAATCCCTTACTGCTCTTAAGCATGTATTAACGAATGCTCCTTTGTTACATCCTCTGAATTACACAAAGGACTATATCCTTTACTTAGCAGCCTCCACTTCCACTATTGCTATGGTGTTAGTTCAAGAGGAACTTAATGGCAAGGAACACGTGATATATTATTTGAGAAAAATCATATCTGGCCCAAAGACAAGATATTCACATGTTGAAAAGTTATCTCTGGAAGCCGTCATCATTGTCCAAAGATTCTGTCACTACATTCTGCTACGCACCACCACGGTTATTGTGGACTCGAACCCCATGTACCACATTTTGACACGTCAAGTTCTTAGGGGAAAATTTTCAAAATGGATCGTTCTCCTTCAGGAATTCGATCTTGAGTTCACTAAATCCAAAGCTAAAATTCCCTGGTGTTTGCAGAGCTTATTTGCGACCTTCCCCATGCCAATGAAGATACTGAGCCTAGAGATTCTCTCCCGGACGAAACTTTGTTCCTCATTAGCACGTCCGATCCTTGGTATGGAGATACTCTTCTTTATCTCCAGACACAATGTTTTCAGCCCAATATTTCTGATGAAGACTGTCGTTGTATCCGCCACCATTCTCGTCGTTACGTTATTATTGATGACACTTTATACCGCCATGACATTGACATTATCTTGCGACGATGTCTAACTCATGAAGAGGCTGAATGTGTGCTTAATGAATATCATTTTGGAGCTTGTGGCAGTCATATTTCTGGGATGGCTACAACTCAGAAAAATCTTACGTACCGGCTACTTTTGGCCCCCAATTTTCAAAGATTGTATTGAGGCAGTCAAAAAATTCCCACCCTGCCAAGTTTTTCACAAAAAGGCACGAACCCACCCTGCTCTATTGCATCCCATTGTTACCATCGACCGCTTTGCCAAATGGGGCATTGATTTCATGCAATGTAAGCCTACCTCATCTGGGGGGCATGGTTATATAATCATTATCGTCGATTACTTTACAAAATGGGTTGAGGCTATGCCTACAATTCTGAATGATGGTCATACTACAAATCTTTTCCTTTTTAACCACATCATCACTCGTTTTGGTGTTCCACATGCCATTGTCACTGATCATTATTCACACTTCAAAAACTAGATGATGAGTGAGTTGCATGCCAAGTTGGGTTTTCGCCATGAAAACTCATCCCCGTACTATCCTTAAGCGAATGGACAAGTTGAAGCTATCAACAAATTCCTCAAAACTATGCTCCAACGTATGGTAGGAACCAACAAGACATCCTGGCATATACAACTTTTCTCCTCTCTCTGTGTCTACTGTACTTCAGTGAAAACTGCTACTGGATTCACTCATTTCTAGCTAGTATATGGCATAGAAGTTATTTTACCAATCGAGTGCAAACTTCCTTCGTTAAAACTCAAAGTAGAACTCCTTCCCCACACTTCTGCTGAAGAAGAACGTTTCTTACACTTGACTAGGTTGGATGAAACACGTCGTGATGTTTCTCTCGTCAATGAGACATATCAAAAACAATTCGAGAATCAATATGACAAGTCTGTCCATCCTCACACTTTTGTAGAAGGAGACCTAGTCCTCATTTATGACAAGGCTCATGAAAAGTTAGGGACGGGTAAGTTAGAACCTCTATGGCATGGTCCTTACATCGTGAAATGTGTTCTACATAGAGGTGCCTATGAGTTAGTGGACTATGACGGAATCTCCCTGGGTGAGCCTCGGAACGAGCTTTACCTTAAGAAGTACTATGCTTAGGACATCTAGCATACATGCATTGTACACTATTGTATTTTTAGTTTGGTGTGTCTTTTTCTTTTGCGTGATTGAGTTTTTGCCTTAGCTGCTTATACTGTGTCTTGTTTTTTCATGCGTAGATGACATCTTCCTTTCCTATCTTTATTGGGTTTGAAGATGGTGCTAGTCGACACACCCAGAACGTTGCTTCTGCATCTTGGGTCATTTACCACTCTGATGAGTTGGTGAGTTATAGAGGTATTTTCTTAGGATCGGCAACTAACAACATGGAAAAATATAATGTTATTATCGGACTTTTAACCGAAGCCTCCTCCCTAGGAGTTTCTCGCATGATTGTCAATCTAGAATCCAAACTCGTGGTCTATCAACTTAATCGAATCTACGCTATTCACAATCCTATCCTGCTATGTCTCCACTTACGAGTTTGTCGTCTTGAACAAATGTTTGATTTTATTGAATACAGACACATACCAAGAGAACTCAATACCATTTCAGATTCGCTAGCTAATTACATCATGGATAGGTATCTCTCACATAGATAAGTTTTCATAAAGGAAATGAATAACATCACATATCATCATGTAAATTAAAACACATCACATAAAAGACATCTTTTGAAAATCATTTGGCACTGTAAAAACTCGGAAATGTATATATATACAGCGTGACTGAAAAACTTTTGATTACATAAAAAATGGTACATAGATAGGCAAAATGTGGGTCTTCACACCCATAAACATCGTCATACATATTATACAGTCATCATACAGGTAGTTGTTACACATTATTTTCATCATCCCTATGACCGTTAATGATGTAAACTTGTCTGTAGTCTTCAGAGGGGTCAGTGGCCTGAGTTCCTGAAGAAAGAAGGGATAATAACTTTTCCTGAGAAAAGAAGTTGCATTTTCCTTTATGAAAACACTATTAAAGATGATTTTCGCATGTTGCACTATGGCTAGGGTGTGAGAATGCCTGATTCTCGCAGGCTACACCATAGCTGGGTTGCAAGAGGTTCGCAGGTTGCTCTATAAGCAGGGTGCAAGAATGCTCATACATGGGAAAAATGAGCATCTTCTCAATGCTTCTAGAAGGAGAAACTTCCATGGTGAGGTCACATACGAATGGTTTGGATCTTACTCGCTTTCATGATTTAGTGGGATCATCCTAATATCCTCACCTTATCCTCTTCAACTTATAAAAGGAGAGGATCTCTCATGGAGAAAGTTGGCTTGGATGAGATTAGCTTTTGAGCTTTAGCTTGGCTAGATGAGCCACTTTGTCAAGATAGATTGTGAATATTATCAGATCTATGCTCTCAGAATTCTTGGAGTGGAAGTGTGTGGGGAATGAAGGACAACTAGAAGGGACCTTATGACATCAAGGCCATGGTTGTAATCTCTCTTTCACATTTAATATGATAGAGTAATATGATTCTTTCCTATAAGCTTGTTGTGTTTTATTGTATGATTCCTTGATCACATACATAGGTTTATATTGAGTTTATGTTATTACTATCACTTTGGTTGGTTGTGTTCTTTTGCAGGATCATCATTGTATGAGTGTTGGAACGGAGCTAGAATGGCGATAGTGAGAGGAAGCGATGTTTAAATGGTATGTCACCTATCCCTCTTTAGTTAGTAAATTCAATATTTAAAACTTAAGGAAAGTGTCATGTTCTGGTGTGTTTTGTTCTAGATCTAGGTGGATCTAGGGAGATCAGTTAGTGTTCGCACCTACCGATTTATCCTATAACAAAATTGGCGAATCCACTGGGGAACAGATTGTTTCCTAGTTAGTCTAGTTTCCCTTGCTTTGATTGCTTGATTTATGGTCTCTGAGTCTGTGGGAAATCCATCCAGACTCTCTGGATCTAAAACTTCACTCAAAAATTTTGTCCTTTTTCCAAATTTTTCTTGATTACAAACCTTCTTTCACTATACCTCTATGTGGCCTGCGAGAATCATTGATGTTCGCACCCTACTATTCAGTTCAATGCAACCCTCTCACACCCTGCCTATATCTAGACTGCGAGAGTCCCTAATTCTCGCATTGTACCCCACTACCAGGCTACGAACTCATTTGTAAAAGTTTTGTATTAGTTCTTTCTGTCTTTTTGATGCCCAGTTTTGCTTTGATCAGCTGGATTGAACTTTTGGAGCCTATATTGATCTGTTTATAGTCTTCTTGACATTCTTTGAGTTGCTTTTAGCCATATTGGCTTTGTTTGGTTTTGAAGGATTGGTCTCTTGCTTTTAGTGTCTTTCAATTACAAAGCGTGTGTTTTCTTTAGAATTGTTTAGGGAAAGATCAGATTTCTTCTTAATAGTTTGCTTTAAAAGAAAACTTTTAGTTTGGGTTTCTTTGTTTTAACAAAGTTCATTATTTCTTTTAGTGAAATTTTTGAAGCAAAAAGATTTAATTTCTTGCTTTATATTAGATTGGGGGCATCCTTTCATTTGAAGTACCGAAATTGCATGATTCTTGGCATTTTTTCGTCTTAAATTTCGAAAACATTTCCCCCTCATGTTCGGGTGGGGGGGGGCATGAATCATGCATTGGTGTACAATACCTTTTTCTCATTTCTTGAGAATCTTGATATTGATGAGTTTAATAACTTTTGGGACATCGTGCATATGGGAATGATAAATGTTTTCTCCTTCTCGTAGCATAGCTTTCTTCGAAATGAAAAGATTGCATCTTCATCTCTGATCTAAAAATGAAGAAGACTTGTATTCTTGAAATTATTTGCAAGATTTAATTCATGTGTTAAAATGAAAATGGATCAATTTTTCAACACATCCTTTATAGAAATTACTCATTCAATATGCATATAAATAGCAGCAATAAATAGTGAACAGAAAACACATAACACAACAAATGATAAAGGAGTTCACCCCTCTCTTGGGCTACATCTCCTGGTCCAGCTTTCAATGGATCTTTTGTATTATTTTCTCAAAGTGCTAAAAAATGTGCTTTACAATGCTCAAAATTCCAAATAGACAGCTCCAATGGCTTCAGAATGTCCAAAAACCCATAGCTGGTCTTTTTCGACACCTTGTTTGGCCAAAAATTGAAGAAGATAGGCTTCCTGGAAGTTCCCCTTCAAACTTGGTGTCTCTCGATCGCCAAAATGCACCCTTGTTGCCTCAACCTAGCCCCCACACACTTTTATGCGTTAAAACTTAGCACCGGATGCAACCGGTACAAACTGTCGAATGGTTACGCGTTGGCCCTTAACTGTCTAAGGTCGAGGGCACGTAGTCCACCACATGACCACGTGCAATATATATAAAAGGGACAAAGTTTAAAATGGTTAGAAAAGGCGCCCCCGTGGTCACATTGTATACCCATATGACCAGCGGCTCATATGAAAAGGTTATACTATAATCGGTCGGAGGGCGTGCATATAGTAACGTGGTTACATTGTATACACATGGGACCAGGGTTCGGGGCTAAGCCCCGACCCGGTCCGCGCCCCAACATACAATACATATCAACTTAAATATAATGTTTTCCATATATATAACAAAGCACATACGGTGGCAAGCCAGTTGGGCGGCCCTTCCCAAGTCTCTTCCCCTGCCCGGACGTCGCGGGGTCGACTTCGGCCAACAACATAATTTTAAACCAATTCCAGGATGACACGTAGTGGCCATTGATTGGGCCACGTGTCGATATCCCATTCACTGCAAACAAGCCATGTCATATTCCAACTGTTCAGACAACTGCCTGCCATGTGTCATTCGACCTGCCACATGTCGTATGACCTGCCACGTCAGCATCTATACAGACTGTACAATCAGCATCCCTTTTTTTGCTTGTTTGTCATTTTGAACAGAACACAATATCTCTCTCTCCCAACGTCTGTTTGAACCCAAATGAGTTGTGTTGGGATCGTGATGACGAGGCCTATGCTCCTATTCGATTTGAAGTGATTCCGAGCACTTTGAATTTTGAGCAAAATTTGATCCCCTGGATCGCACCTCCCCATTGGAAAACTTTTGGACCTCCAAAAGACTATTTTCAGTCTATCTGAAGATGAGGGTATAGTTCCCTCACCTTTCCAACCTCGATCCACTTGGCTTTGCTTGGATTTGTACCTTTAAGACCAACTCAAAGATACTCCACATTTCCTCATTTTGAAGTTCTCATTCTCCTGTCAAGGATTGTGTCTTCATGCAATTCGGTAAGATATTCTGGGGAAAAATCATTTATAGAAGGAATCTGAACATGCTCTCCTTGATCATCAATCAAAGGAGGCTCATACAATTTCAAATTCTCAACATTAACAACTGCATACATTTGCATGTAAGGAGGCAAATCTAAACGGAAGGCATTGTTACCAATCTTGTCAATAATCTCGAAAGGACCATATCGAATTGGTTTCAATTTTTTACCTTCTCCTTTAAGCCTCTCCTTACTAATGTAAAGACAAACTTCATCACCAACTTGGAAACCGTGATCAACACGATGCTTGTCATGTCTCATTTTGTACTTGGCTTGACTCTTTTCCAACTACTCTTGCACCATTTGATGTATTGACTGAATTTGTTCAATTAATTTTTCTACCCTATCAATGTCATATTGACCATCAATAGAAATATCCTTTCCAAAGATAAAATCTAAAGGAGATTTTGGCAAATAGCCAAAACATGCTTCAAATGGCAATGTTTGAGTTGAAGAGTGCTTAGCTCGATTGTAAGCATGTTGAATGTAGTGGAAATGTTCATCCCAAAGTTTAGGATGCTTGCTGCAATAACCATGAAGAAGATGCACCACTGTTATATTTATCACTTATGTCTGACCATTGGTTTGCGGATGAAAAGTTGTGCTCCTTTTCAATTTGGTGTCCATGAGTGCCCATAAACTTGACCATAAACTTCCAACAAATCAAGAATCCCGATCATAAATAATGGATTTAGGCAATCCAAAATGCACCCAAACATTTTGAAAGAACATTTGTGTCGTTTGCTCAGCTGTAACCTGTTTCTTACAAGGCATCAAAATACACATTTTGCTAAATCGATCAACCACAACATAAAGATAATCATGATTTCATTTAGACATAGGTAGACCTCCTACAAAGTCCATAGAAATACTTTCCCAAGGACGAGAAGGAACCGGAAGTGG